>CAEFZY010008453.1:0-67618 GCA_903066815.1 Brachyrhaphis roseni | reverse complement strand
CCAAGGTAACAATTAATAATTTACATCGATCCGAAGCCCCAACAAGTAAACTGGAGAAAGGTTTTAAGATGTAGCCTGGTTATACATTCACAGATACGAAGGTGAGTTTCGTTTACCTTCTTCTTTAGGCTGAAGAAGCTGATCCGGAGTGAAGGCTGCAAACTTTGCTGTGCGGTGTTAGCTTTAACTGGTAGCGACCAATATTTACAAGCCACCGCCTTCTTAATTCGTTTGGAAATCCATGAAAACTTAAAATCTCATTATATTAGGAAGACAACAAAGTGCATAGTATTGTTTTATTTGCGTCTGAAATACGACTTTGTCTTTTCTAGCCGTCACGGTAACCGAAAGCGTGCGGTTGTTGTCAGAGCTTTATGTGCAAAGAGCCCATTGCTGCTGTGTTACTACCGCGTCACAGGCACTGTTTGGGAAAAAAAGCTAAGGTATATTATTAAAACTTTGAAAACTCTTTCTGTGTACAGTCTGTATGTATGCACATGCGGCTTATACACAGGTGCGGCTTATGTATGCACAAAAATGGTTTTCCCATAAAATATGCGGGGTACGTCTTATAATCAGGTGCGCTCTATAGTCCGGAAATTACGGTAAGCAGAATATTTTCTCAATTAATCTAAGAGATTTTCTTTTTGAGTTTCTAAAGTAAAACAAATATACAAATTTTGGAAAGTTTCTGAATTTGAAAAGTCAGAAATTTTCAATGTTTGAAACTGAAGAAAACTTTTTTTCAAGATTTTTTTTTTTTGAAATCATCTCAAAAATGTTTTTTTTTCGCACAAATTTTCGACTTTTCGAACTCAGACATTTCTATGTTTTTTTGTAGAACATTTCTGACGTTAATCTAAAGAATTTGAGGTATTTTTTTCTCACAAATTTTCAACTTTTCAATTTTTTGTATTTTTTGACATAAATTAATTATTTTCGTTGTATTTCCTCCATTTATTCCCTATCATCACTAACACTGTTGGTTTGGGTCACTTTTCTCCCGATAAAGGAAATCCTGATAATCTGAAGCATTTAAATGTGAGAAAAATATGTGAAAGTGAGTCAGTAGCTGATTGACATGATTTCTGAGAATATAAATAAATTTTTTAGGTTTTATTGTCGTTTTTTTTGTTGGTGTTCTTATGTGTTAATCCCATCTAAATGAGGCTAAAACACGACCAGAAATGACTTAAGGGACCAGATTTCATGAATGTTTGCTTTGCTTTTCCAGCTGTTGTCAGGTGAGATCAAACGTACAAGGCCAGCAAATGTAGCAGCAGCTGAAGAAGAGAAGCCTGAACTCATTTTTCTGTTTTTTTTCCTGTTTTGACCAGACAGTTTGTTTCAGAGGGTCACAGACATCATGAAGGGTTTCATTTTAAAACATGGTTTTGCAGCAACGCGCCACCAAATGTTCGCGCTAACGTCTCGTGTTTCTGCGAGCGAGTGTGAAAACTGCAGCCCGCGTGAGAGTTTCGTCAACCTGGAGAAGAAAACCAGCTGCAGAATCATCCGTCCATTCAGTCTGAAATGTTTCTATCTTTCAGCTCATTCTGGCCTCATTTTCAGGTCACGAGTATAAAAATAATCTGTTTTTGTGTTGTAAATAGGCGCTACTGTGACAATCTTCATTTACGTAGACTGTGAGAAATCTGTTGTTTCAAGGTTTCTGTTGTATGTATATTACAGTTATTTTTTAACGCTTGTCTTTTTCATGTTTGTCGTGTGAAGTGGTGATTGTGAACACTGTTTCACATAAATGTGACCTAAAATACCTGCAGATTTTCTCACCTCTCCTGTAAAGCCTTTGGGCAGGAGAAACATTTTCTACTTCATTTATTTATTTTAAAAAAAAAATGGTCTGACATTATATATTTTTTAGAGGAAAAATTTTAATCTTTGCTGTTTGTAGTGATTTAATGGAAACGGTCATCTGCTTTTGAATAAATCAACTCTGTTGGGTTTTAAATCAAAGCTACTTTATGTATTTTTAATCTAATATTAAAAAAACAGCTGTTGAGAAGTTTAAGAAGTGAAACCTTCTTTGGTTAACATAGAAACTTTGATTTATAACCATAATTTTGCTTTATTTATAATCAAATAAAACATTAAACTTTTACAAAATAAATAATTTCTTGTTTTCAGTAAAGTGCTTCATAGTTGTGGAAATTTAAGGACATAGTCTGAAGACAAATGACATAAATGGATGATAAACTTTTTTTTGCTGTTTGAGTAAATTTAATGCAAATATTTCATGAAAAGTTTAGTTTTTTTATCTGAAATTCAGACTTCTACACACTTTTCATTTAACTGAAGAATAAAATGTTGCAAAACAAGATTTGTTTTAATCTTTTACCTTCATTACTTAAGTAGTATTAAAATAATCCAGCTGTGTGAATTTTCCGTACAATTGGACATTTAAAAATTAAAAGTGGATTTTTAAAATATTTCGAGCAGCTGTTAAAATATATAAAAAAGGATAAATTCACTGTCAAACAACACTTTTCCCAGTATGAACAAATTATTTCCACACTTATTGGCTGGTATTTTGGTAATTAAAGTTATTTTTATTATTTTGGGTGAATCGCATTTTTATAACCTTTTTGCTGTATTTTTCAGGTGGGAATCAGAAAATACAGACAAGTTATTTCATTTGAAACAAACTTAAGTGAATAAATTCAGCAACATTTAAGATGAGTCTGCATCAAATAACGGTGGTTATTACAGGAAAAAACACATAAAATCTAAATTTATTTGTAACCACAAGGTAATAGTTGAATAATTACAGAAACGTGACCAGAGGGACCGGGAATTGAACCCACGACCTTCCGATTGCAATACAACTATTAGATATATTGTTATTGACACATTGCATAAATTACAGGGTTTGAACAGGTTATAGTATTATTATCTTTGTATTTATGTTGGGTTTCCTCTCAGTTTTCCTTCATTATTGTGTTGATTTAGTTTATATCTAAATGTATTTCTCCCCAAGTGTTATATAGGCAGGTTTTTTTTTGATATCATCCCTTTTATTTTGAATTTCACAGATAATCTAAATACACAAGTAGATGGAAATTATTTTAGATCATGGTTTCTGCCTCCCTGAAAAATTGCCCCACAGTTGGTCTAATTGTAACAACAAAATGTAATAACTGGTAAAATAATTTGTCTTGATATGTTTTTCTGTATGTGAAGTGGTGATTTCTGGTAAAAACACGTTTTCAGTGTTGTACTTTCAATATCTAACGCTTTCACTTGCAAAAAATAAAACATAAACCAGATGAAATAAGAGGGCGGGGCTTAAGCTTATGTCACCACAGCAACAATTAAACGAATATATAAAAAAATTAATAATCACAAAGCATGACTATGAATGTGTGCTGTGTTAAAAGTTTGCTGCTGCACTTTTCTGTAATCAGCACTTAAAATGTAAACAAATTAAATGTTTCCTGAAAACGTAAAATGGTTCTTCCCTCCAATGTTATTCTTGTCCTCTTGTAAATCTTTGTAAAGTACTTTGTTTGTTGGAGTGTAGTTTGTAAAGTTTAGCTTGAAGTTACAGTTTGTGACGTAAATAAATCAGCAGTGCTGCAAAATGTATAGTTGAGTCTGTTATTATCCCTATTAGCATTACCAAACAAGTTTACATTTAATGTAAACCAAGTTCGTTTCTTTAATAACTTCGCCAAATCCTTTTTTTCTCTGAATTCGGAGCCTCCCTGAATGCCTCTTACGTCAGTAGTGTGACGTATTAACGTCAGAGTTCACAGCTAATGGCAAAAATATGTTGTCCGGGTGCTGCAGACTTCTATGTGAGAGGCATATTATGAACAAATTGGTATAATGTTCGAAATAAAAAGTCAAAATATCTGTATCGAGGGAAAACATAACGTCTCCAATGTAACTCAGCGCTTATTGTGCCGAAGAAAACCGTTTTGGTGAGTTAGCATTTTAGCTAGGTTATGCTACACCGTTTTATTGACGCATTAATATTATTTTTTAATATGACCAGAAATATGTTCTGTTCAGAGAAAATAGGTGCTTTGACTGACTAATTTGATTAGCTGCTTAGCTATTAGGTTAGCTAACGTGCTAAGCTAATGCAGCTACCTCTACCATGACTAGATTAGCCAAAAAATGTACTTTAGTAACAGCATTACTTCAATATATTGGAAAAAGAAGTTATACTGCGTTTTCTAAACTCTCCGCTTTGTTCGGAGTTTTTATAGATAATCGTTTTTTGTGACGTTAAACTGAGGTTTGTGTGTACTGTATTCGTTTTCCCAGATATCCGGCTATGTGTGGGCGAGGCCTGAAGCAGAGATGCAATGTGGTCATTATCTCATGGTGTTGAAAAGGTAGGGAAATATTTATAATATTGGTAAATACTGGTTATTAGCCATAACAACAATATTAATACTAGATATTGCTATCATTCCCAACTTTCATATCGTCTGATCCTTAAAATAAATTCTTAAAATATATAATTCTTTGTACTAAATTTATATAATACGAGTTTTACTATTAGAAGAGATGAAATAAAAAAATTATGATGCTTCAATGCTACGCTGTCCAAACCCGACTGGATGCTCCTAATGGCAAACAAAACATGGAGGCTACAATCACTCATCAGCCATTTAAACAGATGGTTACCATGGAGACCGAATACAGGCTGGTGGATGGACATTACTGCTGACCAAACAGTTACTCTAACGTCTCTGGTGACTTGTCTGAATGCCTGGGAGTTTCTGGTTGATGTTCTACAGTAAATCACTTGTAACACGTTTATAATCACAGTCTTGACGTTTCCTCCTCTTTGAAGGTGCGTCAAAGTTCCCCCCATTTTAGTCATATCTCCTTATCGGACATTTTTAGAACAACTGATGACTAAATCTTTATGATCAGCCCTGGTGAAGTATAAAATTGGCTCAGTCATCCTCTACCTTTTTGAGTTTTTAGACACATTTCAGGATGTACTGATGTGGAACAGTGACTCCATAACTGACTTAACATAAACCTTTATCTAGCTAAAATGAGTCACAGCAGTTTGTCAGTCAGACTCACTGACTGATGTGGATGAATCACTAAATAAAACCTAAAAGACTGATTTTTTTTAACAATGAGAAGTTTAATGTTTGAAAACTTACCAAACATTAAATGTTCTTTAAGGTTTTTAATCAATTTGATGTCAAGGGGTCGATGTTACTATTTCCAGTTCTGCCAGATGAGTTGAAAGAGAAGCTTCAAGGATTTTTGTCAGCAGAAAGAGAAGGAAGAAGTTCAAACTACCGCTCCTATCAATCATAAAGGGCAAGGGTCGTATCCCCTACTCCAACATCTTTCTGCCTGACTGACTAAACATTCAACCAGACAGATTTAAAGAGGAAGCAAATGAGCTGGATTAGCAGTGCTTGCACTGATGGCGAATTCAGGACATGTTAAATTAAACTGTTAGCAACAAACAGCAACAGTCTTCAAGAGCCGTTGCAAGACTGACTGCTACTGGAGATCAACAACATTTGATTAAATAAAGTATGTTTTAATTGAGCTCAATTTCTACTTATTATTTGTCTTTAGTTTCATTTTTTTTTATCACTCTTGGATTATTTATGTCTTTTTTGGTTCTCTCTCCACCTGTCCACCACCAGCCTCAGGTTTTTTTTTTCTTACATCTGTCTGAAAGTTAGGGTGGATTTTTAGTGTTAAGCTGCTAATTTTATGTTCCAGTTGTTCAAACTCAATTGATGTGAGTCATTCTGGGTTATTTCTAAAACAATCGCACAATTATTCACAACAAACCACAGAGTCTGACTCACGTAGCTGCTGATGAGGTGCACTCATTGCAGCGCAAATGAACCAAAATGGATTTTAGACTTTGATTTGTCTGTAGTATAAACTGTTTTTTTCATACCCATAATTATTTATTTAATTGGGTAAATTGAAGTGTATTATTTCATTTAATTGTTATTTTAGATTTTTTACTCGTTTTTTCCAGATGGGTCAGCTGTTTTGGGTTAAAAGACCCAAAAATTAAAGATGATGCTACATCGCCATCTACTGGGAAAACATGGAATTACAGCAGAACTCAATTTAACTCTATTTAAAGTGACACTTTTCCCCAAACGTTTTTTCATTAAGCCAAATAAAAGATTGTTTTTTCTCCTTTCACTGAAATCCATTAAATCAGTCCATCTATATTTATAAAACGCCATATTTAAATTTATGTAATTTTTTTTTCTTCCCATTCTGTGGATTTATTTGAACTTCAGCAAGTCTCGTCATCATGTGTAGATGAGTGAATGTATGGATTTGAGTGAGAGATGTGGGAACTTTTTCTTTAGACAACACTGTTGGATTCCAGGATGTTTAATTTTTTACACTCAAACTTGTTTTTTTGTGAGTCATGCTGCACATTTTGGAGGTGTGTGTTCCACCAACCTACTCCATTGAGTTCATGGACATTTCATGATTCCTGAATTTATTGGTCTTTCAGACACTTGTGTAGGAATAAAATTAATTCAGTTAAGTAAATTTGAGTAACTTTTTTGAGAAAATATACTTTTAGACAAATTTTTACTACAGCATGCTTCTTACTTTTACTTGACGTATCGCTACTCTTACTTAAGTAAAATTTCTGGATTTTCTACTCAGAATACGAAACAAACATGATTTAATAAAAAATTTGCCACACACAGACACCCACCTTCAGTTTTCTTCAAAGTTTCATTAGTTTTGAGAGAACATTTATTTTGGAAGAACTTTCTTTTTTTTTTTTTTTTTTTTTTTTTTGTTACATACACGAGTTATTGTCATTTTGGTTCTTTATATCTTGGTAAAATTTGAATATGTAATTTTGAAAATTTGATCAGCTACTGAATACTTTTTACCAAGTGCTTTTTAGTCTTACTTGAATAATTTCTGGGGCGGCTACTTTTTACTTTTATTTGAGTAAAAATATGCTGAAGTAGTTCTACTCTTGAGTACATTTTTTGGATACTCAACTCACCTTTGATGAATGTGGAATTAAGTTTTGCTAAATACTTTGTTACAGAATTCTCCCACTTCAAAAATATCAAATATTAATTTGAGAAAACAAGATTTTTGCAGGTTTTGCATGTTTCTTTTCAGCTAAAAAAAGCACAATAAGTGATATACTCGCGCTGAAGTAAAGCATAATGGAGGTAAATTAGTGTTACAGGAAGGTGACTGGCTGTTTTATGACTGTGTCAGATGAGAGAACACCTTTTACCTTTTCTTGTTTAAAGCTCAAAGTCCACCTGACAGACACAGGCGGTCCACAGACAGGCACCACAAACCGATTTTTAAAAAATAGCTAAAAGAAGTGACTCTACTGGCTAGAACCTCACAAGAAGAGTTTTGACATTAGGTATATTGGTAGAAACTTTTGATTCTGGAGTTGAATTCGCCCTCACACATGGATGGTACCTGAAGACGAGCGGGTCGGATACATTTCGCCGCTGTCCGACTGGCTGGCAGCCATTTTGGACACGAACCAGGTGTGTTTGAGCAAACATGTTGAGATGGTTTCTGTTTAAACAAGATGGTTTTATCTGTGTTATGTTGAACCATTACAGCTGAAACAAAGATCACAGTGATTCTTTTAGTTTTAACAAATAATTATGTCATTAACTGCAAATATCATGAATATTCATAAGTTTGAAGTTTGAGGACAATGCAAAGAAAATTAACTAGTTAAATTAAAAATAAGATTTTATCAGTTGGTCAATGGTTTTTGAACTCAATCTGCAGTTTAAGCAACATCTAATTTTGATGTAATGTAACTTTTATGAACCATATTAATGTTTTCCATCAAGCTGTTTGCTGCCGATGGGAAAGTTTTAACAAACTGTAAAGGAAGCTGTTAACTCAAAAGTTTTAAATATATTAAAAGTCGTAATAATCAGCTTGACGAGCTGGCAAGCTGAACTCTGCACTGGAAGCTTACAGAGGGGTGTGCTCAGTAGGTTATGAGGTTACGTTTAATTTTCTGTGGTGCTTGAACAGAAGAATGATGTCCAGAGCTGAAAATAAAAACATGTAATTAAAATATGTCATTTTTAGAGTTTAGTTAAAGGTTATGACACTGAGATGCAACCAAAACGTTTAACAACTTGAGTCCAAGTCAAAACGAGAACTGGTGTATGCTTACGACCAATTTATTAAAATAGCTTTATTAAGGAAACAAACATACTTCTGAAATCAATCTTAAAGACAATCATCTGGGCATCTTTTACCCTTGACAATATTGTAGTAAAAAAGTCTTTATAGTTTTAAAGTATTTTTAAATTAATTAAAAAAAATACTTGAAGTTAAGATTACTGACCTACAGTAAGAACTAACAGGATTCAGCAAAGCTAATTTGATGCTAATGATGGCTAGTGTTGATATTTACAGTTTTTTATTTGTCTTTATGGGAAATAATCTGCTCTCTGTTTAAAACTGAGAAAAATAATCTAGAGACCCAAGGAATATAACAGATATCTAACAAATGACTTAATAACAATCTCATGTTAAAAGGGCACTGCTAACAAACAAGCTAACTTTGCTAGCATCACAATCATGTAGCATGTCTGTATCATTGAGACATTTTTTTTAACATTTTTATTTCATGCTAACTTGATGTATTAAACTGTTTCTTATCCATCGTGTCATTAAAAAGTGTAAAATTTAAGTTTAAAGTTTGAAAAAGTTCTAAAACAGTCAGATTTTTCATAACTTGTGTTAAATTATGTTCATTTGGTTCTTAAATTTGGCAGTTTTATAAATAACTTCATCCGCTGCATTATTGGAAAACCCCAATAATAATAGCTAAAATGGAGAAATGAACTCAACCTAAACAGCAATAATAAACCAACAGGAAACAAACTCAAAAGAAAAGCAAACAAAAAGATTCATGGATCATGACAAAAGGGTTCCAGGAGGGAAAATTTGATCAACCCCGTATGCCAGAGCCAAATTTGAGCATCGCACCGAACTCTTTATTTTGAGTTCTGAAGAAAAGATATTGGAGGAAAACAAACAGTTGATTTAGTCATTGTTATAATTGTTCTTCACCAATCATTGTTTTAAAATGCTAATGATCAGGGTTGGCTTTCAGCACTGGAACCATGATGATAGGAGCTCCTTACCTGACTGGCCACCTTAAGATTCTTTTAATTTGAACTAAAACAACGCCACCAGCAATGTCCATTCAGCAACCACAGCTCTGCAGCTTCCGTCACTTGTTTTGAGTTTATTTTCAAGAGTTGATGCTTAAAGTCTATTTATTCATTCTTGGTACAGTACCATTTCTTTGCCAGCTTTCTTAGGGTGATTAAGGACAAGACTAGACACACATCAACATTCTTGCTCCTCTGCAGCATCTCTGGAGTTCAGTAGAACAGTTTAATTTCTATGTGTCAGTCAAAAAAAAAAAATCTCAAATCCTATTCATCAGAAAGTCTTTAGTTCTCTGGACTTTGGATCGATTTAGATGGAAAGTAACACTGTTGACAAGTCTTTTGCAGAGGTGAATGTATGTTTGTTATTCTTGTTAGCCAAAGGTACTGTAATACCTTTGGCTAAAGCTTTTACACTTTGGCCCATCAACAGCAACAGAGGTTGCAGACCTAAACTAGACATAGATGAATAATCTATGTTGTAGGCAGTATGTAAGTGAAAGGGTTGTTATTGGGTGATTGTTGTATCACCCAATAACAAGATAAGGATGGAACGTATACCATTTATGAGCTAAACCTTCTTTACATTTAGCAAAAGGCTTTAACCTTGAACTTTGGATCATTATCTAACTGTGATGGATCATCACCACACAGAGCGTGGGACTCCTAATGGAAAAAGAAAATCTAGCCCCAATATTTACCTGCTTAATGCATTGTAATATTCTCAATCTCGTGGTCAGCAGTAGCTGCAGGTGGAGATCCTCCTGACTCCTCCACTTCCCAGCACAGCAGCGCCCCATGCATGGCAGCATGGAGCCTGGAGCCAGTGGGCCACCGCTCCAGGTTCTTGGAGAGAACGAAGCACTGCAACAATTCTTCAGCGGTGAGACGTTCCACAAATCTTCACAGCATACCTGAAAATATCAGTCAACTACAAACCAAGGTTTTAAAGAACTTCAAGGATCTCCCAGTTATCCCTAAACATGAGAATCCAAGATTGGTTCAAGAGACGTTCCATAGTTTCAAGCATTCTCCAGACAGATGTGGTTTTGGTTTTCAAGCAGGTCCTCTTGAAGTTTGGTTAAAAAAGTTCATCCTCAAGAGATTACAAATGCTTTGAATCTACTTATGTTGGCAACAAGGAAAGTCCTGGGCTATTTGAAGAATGTTCTGGTATTTTGATAAGTTGGTGTTTCTTTGAGGAGGTTTCCAGGAAGAGTGACGGATAATTCTCAATTTGTACTGAAGGTTTATGGAAGGCAGATCTCAAGTAATTAAAGCGTTTTTTTTTCATCTTCTTCCGTCTAAAGTAAGGTTCCAGGACACTGATGTCAAACTCTAGTTGAGGACCAGTGCCTTTGTATCAACACACCTGAATCCCATAATTAGGTCAGTTGCTTTGGATTTGAGACACTTTCAAAGGTTGCGGGACACTTGTTCCAGAGGACTGGAGTTTGGCATCTTTGTTCTTGGAGAAAGAGAGTATCTCTGTTGTATCAAGAGGTTCTGACGTCTATGACGAGAAGTGTTTTACACGTGCTTGAAGAATTTAGACTGTTGTTCAGAAAGTTTTCAGGCACTCTAAAAAGATTTGTAAGTTGAGGTGAACCATTTAAGTGTATTTTTAGGTTGTACTAATAGACTTTTATAGTTGTGGCATGTGTGAGGTATTTCTACCTTTGAGGTAGCCAGAACTATCTTTGGAGAACTCCAGTCTGTCATGATTGAGTTGCTCTCATGAAGTTTTTGAGGTGTAACTAAACAAACTGCATTGACTATAGCTCATATTGCAAGCAGAACTTAGTCTGCCAATGACCTTTCAATTTAAGTAAAGTTGGTTCAAACATCTCAAAGAAGCTCCACATCATTAAGTGCCAAAGAAAGAGGTGGTTTAGAAAAGGTATGAGAGATATGCAGGTGACTCTCAATGCTTGGTTGGTGATCTTATAGGAAGATCAGGTCTTCCTACGCTTTAAGGTCTTAAAATTATGCTAACAATGTTCATGAAATCTTCAGGAAGCTTGTGTTGGTCATTGTAAAGGTGATGTGATCTCAACAAGTGTGTGGGACTGGTTTTAAGTTTTTAGATTAGTTTGGAGAGACTTTGACTCCTTAGACTTAAATGGGTTCCCAGCATGTTAAGAAAACTCTTGTTTTTTTTAAGAAGTTCACTTGTTTGTTAAGAATTTTCCAAAGACATTCCAGGGTCTGCCTAACAGGGTAGCGATAAACAGTCTTGGTTCTTTTTGGAAATGAACCAAAATTGTAATTGAGATGTTTTATACCAGGAGTTTCCAAGTCTACTCCTTCAGAGATACTATCTTGCATCCCTCCTCATAAGTATCGCCCTAATAACAAGACATTCATTTGACTCAGTTGTGTTGGAGAAGGGATTCCTCTGAACATTGCAGGATAGTACCTCTCCAGGACTGGTTTTAGCAATCATTGGAAGGTTTTAGACTCTTGTTAAGTCTGGCAAAAGAAGTTAGACTGACTATGTTTCAGATCGCTGGATGCTGCAGATGTTGGTCACCAAAAGAAAGCTGTGGCAACCATCTTCATTGTGTTGATCTGGTTCTGTAGGTTGGTTTAGCAGACTCTTTGGAGGTAAACAGGTAGGTCAGAATGTGATTTTGTAGAAGTTAAAATAGTGGAGATCAGATCATGTCTAGCTCAAGTTTTGTGGGTATCCCAGAAGGTTTAACAGATTATTCATAATGTTGCACAAGGTAATGAAGGAGTTTCTTAATTCCTCATTGTTGTTGTGTATTTAAATAATGGCATGCTTGGAGAGAAAGTAGAAGATGAGGTCTGAGGATCCTGAAAGGTTTAGGAAAGTCTTGGTAGGTGGTTCCCAATAAAGTTTGGAGGAGATTGAACGGGTTCTTCTAGAAATGCACCATATATTACATCAGCACTCAACATATTAACATCTAATATATGTTAATATTAGATTTTAACATATCTGCATCTGTCAATGCAGTAAAACTGAGCCAATATCAATAACCAGTGTTTGTTTCCACCGTTTAGCTGTTTGTGTTTCTGATCTTTGGGCTTTTTTGACAAAAGTTCAAAGTGAACTTTTGTAATATTGCAAAAGAGAAAATGCAAATTAGACGTGTTACCATCAGCTGGTTTGGAGCGAATAAACCAGGACTTGTACTTTGAAAATTTGCAGAGTTTTGTGCTTCTGGTAAGGCAAGAATCCTCCAGTGGATGAGACGGTTCACTGCTTTGTTTCCATCTCCCTTTCAGCTCTTTAACCAAAAACCACTTTCTTTGTGAAATCTAGGAATTTTTTTCAAATTTTACCATTTCTATCGACCTTTTCTAATGCAATAAAAAAATATGAAACTTGGTTGGTGATAGTGATTTTCAGCATGTCAGTGGTGTTGTTGAAGGAGTGTGTTTCCTTTCCTTTCACTCTGTGTGATCCACCATATTGGGCACCTTTTCAGGTCAGGACGTCAGTAGTGTGTTGGACAGCGCCGTTGTTGTCGACACCAGCATCCTGGAGCAATACCTCAGCAACGACATGGACCCCAGCAACTTGTAAGTCTCAGAGAAAGATCATTTAATCATTTAAAGAACTGCTCAATGCTCATTCAGGCACCAATAAAACACTTAAAGGATTAACTCTAAATAAGACTATGAATTACAAAATAGTTTAATTATTGTGTTCATTGAGTTAATACCCAGAAATCCTTGCAGCCATGTTCTTGGTTAGTTTTTACTTGGTGAGAATCAGCCTGTTGTAGCTGCAGTACAATGAGAATCAGTTTAATGTGGGAAACTTTCTGCTTCAGTGTCATATCTGAGCACATACTCTGTTATGTAACATTCGTAATTTAACACTGACCCAGTTGGGTGTCAGATAAGTGAAGATTGCTGACGGAGACGGCTCCGTGTAGGACGGAACGACCATCACTGATACCCGGTTGTTTCTGTTTTATTTTCCAGCATGCTTCCTGAGTCTCCTCCTGACTCAGAGGCCTGTTCTCCTCCACAGATACCAGGTAGTTTTCAACACACTGCAAAAACGATAAATCTTCAGCAATTTTTGGTCTGATTTCTGGTGCAGATGTCTTAGTATGCTTGAAATAAGGCAAAACTAACTTTTAAGTATTTTTTCAGCAAGATATAGGAGCTTGTTCTAAGTAAATAATTTCTTAATATTGATTATAAAAATAATTTCACTTTTTTAATATCAATATTAAGGAATTATTTACTAACACAAGTTCCTACATCTTGCTGAAAAGTTACTGCACTAGAATGTGAACCAAAACTGATTTGTAAGGTTTTGTGTTTTTGTACTGATCCAGTCCACCTTTTGAATGACAGAAGAAAAATTTCCTTCCCTTGTTGTTACCCTTGCAACTAAAACTGATTTTCACATGTAATGCACGAGGATGCATTCAATTTAACATTACAGTAGTTTTTGTTTTGATAGTAATGCATTTTTTAACAGAAATACAGTCTGGCTGGAACAATTAAATGGATTAATCGTGATTAATTTAAATAATCATCAACTAATTTAGTAATCAAATAATCAACTGGAGTATAAAAACTCAAAATAAATTTAATTTGACAAAAGAACAACACATTCAGAGTAAAAAACTGCATAAAAACATACATTTTGCATTTACGATAAAAAAAATTGTAAATCTGTAAATGTCCATTACTCACATAAAAATGTCTCCCTTTAAGCACTTTTTTCTATCCAATTATTAATCACTGGATGGAAACAATAATAACAAATTAATTTATTAATTTTAGGTAATAAAATGTTTATTTTCTTATTTAAAGTTTATTGTTTATTTCTGTATGTTTTATTAAATAAACTTAAGTTGTTAAATGAAACACATGCAGAATGTGCCAATTTTTTTATCTGATTAATTGATTAATCATCAGAATAATTGTTAGAATAGTATAAAAATACAGTTATACATTAATCTACATGTTATAAAGGCTTCTGTTGTTTTTTATATTTTAAATGCATGTTGTGTTTTCTCCTGTTGGCAGATCTTGGATATGAACGGTCCTGTTGGTCCATCCGTCCAGAGGCGTTTCAACCAGCACCGTACTGTCACTTTAAGAATCGAGGCTCCACCCCCCTCGACTCTGACCGACTCATTCAACCCACTTCCTGTCGGTTAAAAGATGGCGGCGGCGGCACACCCCATTCTGACTTTCTGACCCACAACCAGCTCTGTGGTTTGGGCCTCACAGACTCTTTTGTAAAGTCTAGGACTCCACTTGATCCACATGTTCTACACATTCATCAGGACACCAACCACCCACCTGAACACTACTTGAATTCAGGAAGCATTTTGCAAGGTTACACTCCACCCACACCTCCTTCCCCACCCTTACCTCCAACCAGTACCTACATCTCTGCTATGACTGACCAAGGTCTGGTCCAAAACCTCCCTGTGTCATCTTCACACTGTGTGCTGGGTTCAGTCTCCTGGTAAGCAAACTTTTGTTTTTTAAATATGGCTGTGTGTGTATTTGCGGGGGAATACTCAAGATCCCCTTTAAAACCGTTTGATTGGCTGGTGTTCTAGCTGTATGCGCTGTACAATGGCTGCTGGAAAAGTAAGTCTTGAATATCGATCCCAAAAGTTCTGCTTCATTCTAACAGAACCTTCAAAGTCTGCTTCTTTTAACAGGGATTGTTATGCAAAATTCACATTTATGCTTCATTTTGGGTCTCGGCTGCTTCTAAAAACAGTTCAAGCACTTACAAAAAACGACAACTATAAATTAATGGGTTTTTTGGTGTCTGGAAAATGAGCCATTTCAAAAACCTCCCAAATATTAACTCACATTTTACAGGCACTGTGCCGTCACCTAGCAACCCCAGGAGAATTGCACCCATTACCTAGCAACCTAGGCAGAGCCAGAGTCTGGTCAGGTGGTTTTATCACTGTATTCACTGTACAATGGCTGCTGGAAAAGGCAAGAGTTTTATTGTTGCATTACCAACCAGAAGCAACTTGCTGGGTTCTTGTTGGTTGTGCAGGAGGCTCTACTTCTGCTTTTAAAAAATGTACAGTTGTGTAACTTCTTGCAGCCATTTTCACGGGTGAGCGTAAACAAATGAGCTTAAGCAGCAGCTCATTTTGATTTAAAGTGACAAGACGCTCAAAAACAACGCATTCTGAAAGAACTGAGCAGACTAAAATCTCATTATCTAAGAATGGTTTTGTGCAAATCATTGCAACAAGTTCACACTCTGCTTATTTATTTAAAATCTTGTTTGATTTGAGTGTATCTATGAAAGCATTCATCGAGTTGAAAGTAAAGTAGGTTGTCATCAGCCCACTGTTTTATGATGGTATTCTAGGTCCAAAAATACTGCAGTGTTGTAAAATGTTGTCATTAGATGAGACTAAGATGAGTTACAGTGACTCTTCACAGATGAGAGGGTGAATGGTTTACCAACATGAACGCCACACTCTCAGTTAAAAACTGGATTAAAACAACAGTGTCCAGTTATAATCCCGGATTAGATGTCAGCATGGTTCAGTTTGGGCGACTTTTGATGAACTTGATGACATTCAATGGATAAAATTTTACTATTTTATGATTAGAGTTCAAACCAAGACGTGTCATTGGTTTGATCTTTTACATAATATATTACTTTATTACTTCTTATCAAATTGTTGATTTGACTCTACAGCCCCTTAATAAAACTTAGATAGTAAATGTAAAGGTAAAACTAAACTGGCCCATATTTTACATTTAAACAGGGCATTATTGTGAGTTTAAATCTTTACGAAATCAAATTAAATTTTTCATCAGTTCCCAGGACAGTAAAAAGAGAAGGAGATCTGAGTCTGAGGAATCATTTGCAGTAGTTGATGCTTCCAGTTGTGAAAGAGATGGGACTCATAACGCTGGCACTGGAAATACTTTAATTGGACCGGGTCAGAGTTCCTCCCAGTTGCTCAGATGGGAACACTACAGGCGGGAGCACTGGAGCACTTTATGCAACACCAGCTACCAAACACTGTAAGTAAAAATCCCTCTGAACCAGAGGGTCTAATTAGGATTGGTTGAGGACATGAAGTTACTCAGTCAAAAATTACAGCTAATTATTTAGCAACAAACTAAATATTTAGTTAGCAAGTTAAATGTTTAGCAACAAGCTAAAGGCTGGAAGCAAAATTAGGTTTGTTATTTAAGTTGGAGCTAAATATTTAGTTAGCTAAATATTTAGCTTAGAGCTAAATTGTTTTCCTGCTCACTTAGTATTTATGAAGGTTGTAAACTACTATTTAGTTGGAACTAAGTGTCTACATATAGCTCCAACTATATATAGCTAACTAAACATATAAACTTACCTTTATAAATGAATTAATAATGAACACCCATTTCTTTCTCTCATTGTAGGCTAAATAATCCAAGTTATTACTGTTAATTTTTGGTTGAGTAACTTAACTTTACAAATGGTAACCCATAATGTTGTGGAAGTTGCACCAAATCAACCGAAATTTTGTTACTTTGTCTGTTTTAGGGCACCTCCTGAGTACCATATTGATACGGATAAAGGGTTTAACTATTCTCCGGCTGATGAGGCCGTTGTGTGCCAGAAGAAGAACCACTTCCAGGTCACAGTTCACATTGGTGTGGCTGCAGAGCTGCATTATGTCGGAACACCCAGCGGTCTGCAGAAAATCGACCACTTCCAGATTAAAGTGTTTGGGATTAAGGTTCACAGCATCTTTTTTTCAAGAAATGACACTGTTTCCTTCCAGTACTTAGAAATACAAATCAAAACTGTATTTTTTGTAGCTTGAAACACCCAGCCATGAGGTGACGATAGAGCAGTCTCAACCCGACCGCAGCAAGAAGCCCTTCCACCCCGTCAGGTCTGGATTAAAACTACATTAATCTTCATAAACCAATCATCCAATCTGAAGAGTAAATGTTTACTTTTCACATTCACAACTACACATTTTGTAGTCTTTAACCTGAGAAAAGTTTGTCCTTCTTCTCACTTTCTGCTATGAAATTTGAGTTGTGACTCATCTAGAGCAATCATAATAGTTGTGCTAATTATAGCTAGCATAGCAGCTAGCTGTTTTGCTAGCTAAATGGTAGAATTGAGGTTCTATTCCTGGAACGCTGCATTTGGTTTATCCCAAACATGTCTTCTGTTTGGCGCACAAATAATTAAATTTTCACCCAACTATCCAAAGAAAATTGTTCCAGAACATGTTTTGTCTACGTTTTTTATGACAAACTTCAACCTGGTCTCCATGTTTTCTTTAAATTGCAAAAATAAATGTACTAGACTAGCATAACAGCTAGCTGTTTTGCAAGCCAAAGCGTCAAAACTAACCGGACTAATTTTACTGCTTAAAAATATATATTTAATGTTATGAAATATTTATTTTAATAAATATAGTAAATTATAAAAACCCATTTTCAAATTTTAGCTTTATTTTAGCTAAAATTTTATATATTTTTTATATACATCTCTCTCTGTCTTAACTTTTTGAATACAGTTTCTGTAGGATTAAAAGCAGAAAACCTTAAAAATTATGTGTTAAAACATGTCTCTGTCATCATCCAGGGTGAGTTTACCTGGTGGCAAATTAACCACAGTAACTCTTGGTCGACTGCACTTTAGCGAGACAACGGCCAACAACATGAGGAAGAAAGGCAAACCCAACCCTGACCAGAGGTATGACAGCAGGCATGCTCAGGAAACAATGAGCTTTAGTGGAAATAAATGCTAACTGTGTGAATGTGTGCAGGTACTTTCAGATGGTTGTTGGCCTTTATGCTGCCGTCAAAGACGAGACTTTTCTTCTGACTGGCCTGGTGTCAGAGAAGATCATTGTTAGGGTAAAACCACTTTCTGTATACCAATATTTAAATAATCAATCCTGCAAATAGGGCTGGGAGATATGGCTTAAAAATAAAATCTCAGATTTTTTTTCATACCAGGTCAAATTTCCAATTTTATTAGTTTTTTTCTTGCTTTATTTCTAAACAGTAATTGCAAATCAGAAAAAATGTCAGAAAATGTTTTTTATTTCAATTATCCCTCCTGTGAATTGTACATAAGTGTCAAGGTCACGCTATAAGAATTTCTGTTTAATTACGAGAATATAGTCATAAATATTAGCAGAATAAAGATGCGGTTTTACCAGAAAAATCTCTAAAAATTACAAGAAAAACTTAGTTTTAATGAATAATGAAAATATTACAACTTTATTCTGGTAATATTATGACTTTATTCTTATAATTAAAAATGATAAATGGCAGCTTGGTCCTAATATTCCTTCATGGAGTTGAGAAGCTGCAAAACAAGATGGCCGCCCTGGGCATGCGCTCTGAACTATGGAAGCCCAAAGAGTACAATGGTGTGAAAAAATCCAGATTTTCCTACAATTAAATCCTCAAAAACCAAAATTCTGTTAATCGATGAAGTTGACTAATCACCCAGCCTTACCTGTGACTGTTGAATTAAACTGATGTTGTCCAACGCATTAAGGCGTCCAATCCAGGCCAGTTTGAGACGGACAGCGACACCTTGTGGCAGCGTGGGTCAGCGCCGGACGCCGCGGTCTGCCACGGTCGGGTTGGTATCAACACCGACTCCCCAGATGAAGCCCTGGTGGTTTGTGGAAATGCTAAGGTGATGGGTTCCATCATGCAACCGTCTGACAACCGAGCCAAGCAGAACGTACAGGAGGTAGGACAAAACAAGCCGGACTTCTTCGGTTCCCACAGAGTTTCTGTGAGTTCAGTGAAATAATTTTGTCTTTTAGGCCGACTCTGAGCAACTGCTTAAGAGAATCAATCAGATGAGGATAGTTGAATTTGACTACAGGCCAGAGTTTGCCTCCAACATGGGAATAGATCACACCCATCAGACAGGTGATGGTATTCACAGCTAGAACTGGTGGTTTCTAAAGGGTTAAATATTTCATATTTATTAAAATCATGTGACATTTCAGGAGTGATCGCTCAGGAGGTAAAGGAGCTGCTTCCATCGGCGGTCACGGACGTCGGTGACGTCGTCTGCTCAGATGGAGAAGTGATAGAAAATTTCCTCATGGTTGATAAGGTGTCTACATTTATCATCTGTATTCAAATGTGCAATTCTTAAAGGGGACCTATTATTTAAAATTCACTTTTTGGGCATTTTTACACTTCCATTTGGATCTTCAAAAACAGTTCAGCCATTTTTTTGGCAATGTGTGTTTGATTTTTGGTGTCTGGCAAATGAGCTGTTTCAAAAGCCTCCTAATTGTTAAGTCACATTGTGCCGTTACCTAGCAACCCCAGCAGAGTTCCGCCCGTTACCTAGCAACCCAACCTGAGTTCCAGCATGTTTGGTCAGCTGTTTTTACCGCTGTGTGTGCTGTACAATGGCCGCTGGAAGATACAAGTATTTAGTTGTTGACTTACCATCCAGAAACCACTTGATACATTCTTGTTGGTTGCACAGGAGGCTCCACTTCTGCTTTTCAAAGATGTACAGTTGTATAATTGCGCATCTGTTTGCAGCCATTTTCACATGCGATTATAAATGTTGAGTTGGGGGCGTATTTGGATTTAAAGAGACAAGACGCCCTAAAACAGCTCATTCCGAAATGACCAAAATCTACTTACATAACAATGATTTTGTGCAAAAAAATTTAATAAACATGTCTTCTATAGCCAAAAGAGCTATCCTAAGAAGCATAATATGTCACCTTTAACAACTAATGATAAAGAAAATTCCCAACATGTTGGCAGATACAGCCTTAACATCACTTTCTTCCCATTACAGGAGCAGATCTTCATGGAGAACGTAGGAGCTGTACAGCAGTTGACAAAGCTTACGGACAACCTGGAAACTCGTATCCAAGAGCTGGAAGTTTGGAACCGCAGACTAGCAAAGTTGAAGAGCCTAACAGGCAGTTTGCGCTCCACCAGGTACTCATCTTTATTTATCTAATCTTTACATCTTTAGCTGGAGAGGAGAAAGTATCGTAAGGGTGGGGTTTAATAACGAGATGAACGAGATTACAGGCAGTTATCAACGGGTTCCAGCTGACAGCTTTGACTGGGCCAAGAAAAGATCATCCTAGAATGGCCTCCACCTTTTAATTTTAAATGTCTGAATTTATAACTTAATGATAAAATTCATTTAGGGAATCATATTAAAAATGATACTTTAGTGAGCGCTGCTAACTAAAAAGTTAGTGCCGCTAACACTAAAGTGCTAATCTCAAATGGTAGTCCTATAAACGTAATTTATTCTTCTAACATTAGATAAGACAGACTTCAGAATAAAAGCATGAATAGAACTTCAATAAAACTTCAACACAGATGTCAAACTTTATCCAACTGAAAGTTTGCGAAACAGCCAAGTAAATTAGTGTGCTGGAATTTATACTGAAATTTTAATTTAGGGGAAGTTAAGTTTGCTAAATGTTTTAAAAGTTAGCAAAACCACTAAACAAAATGTTAGCTATGCTATTAGTGCATTAGCTGAAGTGTGTCCATCACCGGAAATGTGTATCAAAATGATACATAAAAGTTTTATATTTTCAAGAAACTTTTTTAAAAGTTGTGATTGATTGTAATATGTAGTTTATGGAAAAACATAATAATTTACATTTATATAAATTAATAAATAGAATAATTTATTTAATGCACAGTTCAGTGTTATTACAATTTTCACATCTTAATATGTTGGGTTTTGACACTTTTGGCTTTCCATACAATAACACATCTACCATTGTAGCAGAAAACATGCAGATTCCAAAGTAACAGCTGCTTCCTGATCCAGATTCAGGTTGAACCTGGATATTTCATCTGTCTGAACATTTTACTGGCACTAATTAATAAAATCAAAGTCAGAAAAAGCTTTATGTATTTTTTTGGTCCACTTCTGATCAGCTGTGGTTCTAAGTCCAGAGTCAGATTACTTGTAACCATGCAGCAGCGTGGAAAAACTGATAAAATAACTATTACATAACTGAAGGACGTCGCAGTTCAAGGACAGGTTTTCTGGATTCTCCTGCAGCTTTTCAAACATCTAAATTAGATTTCTAAATTAGATTTCTATCTAAATTAGACAAAAACATTGATCCTGATTCCTTTCACTAGATGCTGCTATGGACTGTTAGCCTGACTCTGAGTGCTCTAGTCAGGTATTGTAGGTCAAGGACAGTCAGGAGGCAACAGCAAATTATTTTCACCTTTTTATCTTCCTATTTATCCTGATAATTTAGAGTTTTCTTATCCTAAATACATACCATAATCTATATGCCTGGAAGCAGAACCAGCAGTGTCATATCAGTAGATAAACCTGTCTATAACTGGAACTGCAGCAGACATCACCATTACTTATCTGAATAGTAAATACTAGAATAAACCAACTTCAGACCTACTTTAACAGCATGTGAAATATCCAACACTGACTGAAAATGCTATGTAAATTTGTCAGGATCATATTTTTTTCACTGATATTTGTATCATGAAAACATGCTGCTTATGTGTTGGCATAAGCAGCTTATATTGGTGAAGCATGTTATTTTTAAAAAACAATCTCATAATCAGAGAATATTGGTAATGTTTTAAAGATATTTTCAATGTTCCCACTGTTCCTGAATGCAACACCCGGGATTTTTTTTTAACCACCTGCCAAAGCTTTCATGATTCCTCAGGTTCAAAGGTTGAAACTGAGGGGGAAAAGAGCATGTTTTCAATTTCAAATATTTTTATAGATTCTTTTTTTTTTTTTCAGTTTACAATCTATTTACTTCTGTTTCAAATCTTTTTTATTTCAAATCTTTTTTTATTCAGATTAAAGTTTAAAATTGTTTTTTTTTTTCAATTACATTTTTTTTCGTTTCAAACCTTTTTTTTTATTATTTTATTTTTTATCTGTTTCCAGTCTAACTTACTTCTGTTTCAATTTTATTTTATTCTTTCAGATGCATTTATTTTTCAGTTTCAAATCTTATTCTTTTCCATTTCAAATTGCATTTATATCAGTTTCAAATCTTAATTTTGTCCAGATTTTTATTTTTAATTTTGTTTTCAGTTTAGGATCTTGGTAAATAACCGCAAACTAAGCTTCCTATTTGCTGAATCACCTTTTTTTCCTTATGGCCTTTGCATCATTTTATTCTTATCGACCTTTTTCACGTGACGTCACGTCCGCCCACTCCTCTGACGGACATCAAAACAACCAATGCGCTCCTTTAAAGCTAGGCTAAAGACAGACATCTATAACCTAATATCGCTTATTTTTAGTTGATTTCGCTTTAAAATGGTCATAGGATCCGGCGCGGTTAGCTACACAAACGGACAAGGATGCAAGTCAAACTTGTCATTTTATTTTAGAATTTTAACGAGGAAAAATATGGCAGCAATGGATATCAGCCGTCAATCATAATGACTGGCAGCGAACACTTTTTACAAGGTAAGAATACTAACGTTGATATACTTTGTAAGTAAGTATAATTAGAAAGATGTTAAATATTACATTAAGGCGAAGGTAAGAGTCTAACTATTGGTAACCATGGAGACAACGCCACACCGTCATGTAGCCTAGCTAAAAACTGGTTAGCATCTGGTCTTTTGTACGTTGTTAATGCTGCTCTGATTTAAGGGAAACGCCTTTTTATGCCTGTGACATAAATCATGTGGTGTGAATTCAGGCAAAGTCGGTAATTTGATCAACACCTCAGGAGTCAGGAGGCACGAGTCGGTTTCTAAGCTAGCTGTTTCCAACTTTTGTCAAATCCGCCGCCTATGAGCCCCAGCCAGGTGTGCTCCGTTCAAAGACCAATTAGCTCCACCGGAACAAATAGAAACCATGAATAAACTGGCACAAACAACTTTGGGAAACAATTTCACTCGCTCTGTTCAGTACTCCCGTCCCTCACTTCGGACGTCAGTCATGGTTGAGTAACTTTGCAAAGGGTCAACCATAGACATGAAAGGTTAATACTCTACGGCTAACCTCCGGTTTGTGGTTTGATGCTTTTATTTTGACACGTCAACTTCCGCTGTATATTTTAGAACAGTAGCTTAACGATAACAGAACGAAAGATAGTTGGAATAGTATTGATAAAATGAATCATATTAGCAGCCCCCTAGATGGAGACGCAAGGTATGTTTACTTTATATGGATGTTTCTAACATTGATCGGTTAAAACGCTGAATTTGTTATATATACAAAAACTAGGGTGTAGTTTTTAGATTATAGCTGATATTTTTAGTTTAAAACGTTACATTCTGCTCTTACGGTAAAACTAAGAGTTTATTTCCAATAAACCTCAGTGTTCATCAGTAAATCCTTAATCCTTCATTCAGGGGGGCGCGATAGTAAGAGCTTGGCCCTCGGAAAATGAAGGGCTGCACTTCCGGTAAAGGGAGAGAGAGAGAGAGCGGGAAGCAGCAACGGTTCGTTCGGTAAATTTTTTCGGCAACGTTTGTTGACATAACGGAAAATATGGAAAAGGAACGAACGGAACCGTTATTGAAACAATACGGAACGGAGAAGATGTTCTTATATCAAACGGATTAACAAAATAAAAGAGAGAAAGAAACCTGCTAACCCTTAATGAGCTTTTTCTGTTGTTGTTTTTTTTAGTTTAATTTTTTAACCAAATATTTTGTGCCCAATTTAGCTCCTTACAGAACCAACAAAATGATATACCACTTCATGTTTAATGAATCTATTTAGCATTTAATTAATGCATATCACTTTTTGAAATAAATCATTTACCAAGGTTTTTAACATGTGTGTTCTCCAGCAGTAAAGCTCAGGTCAACATTAGCGGGTCAGTGCCACCATCCCCAGAACCGGGTAGAACCGCAACCACTCAGAAAAACGTCTGGCGTCGGAAACTCATTCACTTTCTTCAGAATAAAATCTTCCTGGCCAGCCTCTTTACCTTTCTGATCACTACGGCTATCTGGTGAGGAAAGTTATGCTACTGCCTGCCTTTGTATATAAAGTTAAATATAAGTAAAAATGATTTTTGTGTGTTTTTGGGTGCAGTATAATCTCCATTTCAGCTCTCTACCTGGTAACTCTGAAGGCGGTAGACATTGAGATCTTTCCCATTAACAGGTAGCCATCAATATTTTTCTTAAAAAAAAATTTAGATGATTAATAACTCTTGCTAATATTCATCCTCCTGATCCATTAAGGAAGTTTAAACATACAACTTCCATACAGATACTTTTATGTTGTTTGGTTGTCATGATTTGATTTGATTTTTTTTTTTTTTTCCTTTAGCACCACCACCACCACTGTATCGCCTACGTCGACAGAAGAATCACCTACAACAGGTACTGTTCTCGCTACACTTAAATCAGTCTGGAAATATTCAAAAGTATTTATTGATCTCAAACATTTAGATGTAGCAGAAAATCAAAACTTTTCTTTTTTTACAAGCAATGTTCATGAATATTATTGCTTAGATTTTCTTATTGTTGTTTACACTTACCATTGCAAATATTACTATTGCCAGTAGTCCTTCATTGCCCATATTTATGTCTGTAAAAAGGTTATTGTAGTTAAATAAAACTAACAAAACTGAATTGAGGAAACATTTTTGTTAACTGAAATAAATAAAAATTATCACTAATCTTCTTTTTTTATATTTCTGAATCTATTCATTAGTTTTTAGACCTGTTTCCATCAGCTGGTGACAGTTTACAGTACTCCAGACTCCTTCTGGAGGCAAAATGGCGACAACAAAAGATGTGAGAAAATACAAGTCAGTTAGTTTTTCAGCAATAATTGAATATATTTCTTGAAAATAGTATCTTCTGCTCGGTATTCATTACCCAGTCAGTAATCATAATACTTTTACCTTTTTGAATTCTGCACCTAAAAATGAACCAAAGTATGAAAAATAAAAAAAACTACTGCTATAACTAATAAAAACTAACTAATAAGAACTAGCAAACACATTAATTAAAACTAAATGAATTAGTTATTAGAAATAAAATGAAACTATAGATTTGTTACATGTTATTGTTTGGAAATTTCACACATTTCACGCTGCTGGAGGGCAAAAGGACGATTCTTGCCATCATAGCTGCACTGCTGCGTAGAATGATCCCGTTAATAAAATAAAACCTGGAGATGATAGTATTATTAATTTAGTGCAGTGCGACAGCAAAGGGAAAAATAACACAGAAAAACCGTGGAAGAATAAAATAAAGGCACTTTTTTCTTGCTCTCTGTGTCGGCTGCGCTACACGTTGACAACGACACTTTATGTGTCAGGATTTAACACCACAAACACTCAAACATTTCCTACACAAACAACAGAATATTCAGTCCTTTGCAGTTTTATGTTTTCAGGTTTGATGTTTATTTTGAGATTATTAATGAGTGATCACTGTGGCAGATTAGCTACCACTGCTAATAGCTAAGCTAACACTGTTACTAATTTAAACACCTGCTCTACTGATGATCTGTCAGCACTTCCAGTCTCATCAACAACAACTCCAGTCATAATAACAACGCCTCCTGGTTCCTGGCCTCCTGACGTGAGCTTCTGTGAGCTGCTGTTCTGCGATGAGGTGTTCTGCTGCCCTTCGTCTCCAGTGGGCAGCACTTCCTCCGTCAGGCCGACTTCTGATCCAGCCAGAAACTCAACAAGAACAGGTAACAGCAGCCCAGAAGGCCCAGATGAGTTATTCAGATGAACAGCATCACGAAAGAGCAGAATCAGGCTGGTGTTTTTGTTCAACAGGAGCAGGAAAAGAAAAAATTAATCACCTGAAAGCTACTGGAGACTGTGAGTATTACATATCACTAATGGAAAGGACAAATAAATTTAAACATGTTTTCAAAACAAAGAAGCTTGCAAAAGTATTGATACCCCATGAACACTATCATTTTGCAAACATAAACTTTAATGTTTGTGTTTTATGTGATTGATGGAATATTTTCTCTCCATCAGGGCGAAACACAACTATTCATACATTCATTATTAAAGAGAACCAGCAGGTGATTGACGGAAAATACTGCATGAGGGATGAATGTGGGTAGGTAGATTAATAAAACATTAAACGATAAATCAACAATTAATCTTAATTTGCTTCTTTAGCTGTAGTAACATTTCTGTGTGTTTTGTTTTATTTAGACCTGAGAGATACATTTTTAGAGTTCCTATCAGCCAGTTTGTCCCTGTCAACATGAGAGTCACGCTGCTTATGAAGTAAGGACTGATGGAATCAAAACACACAAAATAAAACAAATTTCTACATTTTACTTAAATATTTTGCAGAAATTTCTCGTCTCTCATGTAAAAACTCAACTTTTTCCTTGACAGATTTAAGAATATTGCAAAAGTAGTCTTACCCTTGAAACCTTTTCACACTTCAGCTGCCATTAACTCGTCAGCATCAACAGATTCCTAATAATTGCTTCTTAGCTTAAGTAAAATTAGCTGCTACTAATTTGCTGCCAAAAGATAAACAAAATACAGCTAATAAATCATTTTAAACCTCGTATCAGATCAGATCTGTGGCCTTTACTGTGGCTGCTTCCTATGAAGTTGAAGTTTATTAAACATTTTGCCCAAAATTGTTAAACTCCTCAAAATTACGTTAGCTAGTTAGCATCATACTGTTGCTGTTAGCTAGCAGAAATCTTTTTGCTCCCTAGCTGACAGCATACTGGCTTTCTTTGTCTGAACAATATTTCAAGGTAAAATTTACTGTATAATGACAAAATTGTTCCCCTATACAGTATGTAACGTGTTACTATTTTAATTATTAATATAATAATAATTATATTATTATTGACTAACTAATAGCAGTTAGCCAGTTAGCGCCTTATTTTTGACGTTTACTAGCAGTAGCTTTTTTTTGCTCCCTGGCAAATAGTAAATTAAGCTGCTTTGAATAAAAATTTAATCAATAAATTATCCAAGCTTGACATCATCAGTTAGCGTATTGCTAATTGATTTCTGATTAACAGCAAACTAAGTTACTTTCTTTGAAGATTGTTTAATTGTGTAAAATGTTATTTATTATGTTTCAGTTCTACTGAATTGTTGGTGGTTCATCTATGTGATGTAGATGAGTCCACCCGTTGTTCTTCGTTAATGAAACAAGACTATGACTCTACACATAGGTACCCATCAAATACACAGGTACATTTTTTGTTTTTATTGCAGTTCTGTATAAATGAGCTTTAATGTTACACAAAAAATTGGAAAACATGTGTATAAATGGTTTATAATCATAGAAAAAAACTTTTAGAAATTGACTTTACCCTTTCTGGAAGATTTTTATATATTTGGTCCAGATTGTTCAGTTATAAATAGGTTAACAAATAACAGAAGATTAAAAAATTCATACTTTGTCATGTTATTGGTAGTTGCAGATCAAAATGCAAAAGGCTGAAGACTTAAGTGGAGATGAAGATTTAATAAAAAAAAAATGATGAGGGTTACAGAAATGCAGCAGTGCATGAGACAATGGACCAGGGCAGATGAGCTAATTGATAACAGATGTGAATAGTTAGAGCAGGAGTCAGCTAAGGGGAGAGGAGAAGCTAGGAAGATGCACAGGGGAACACAAGAGAGCGGGAAATAACTCTTAACACTGAAGAAACACCAAGACTAGAGAAAACATGATAAACTATGAAGAGACAAAGACATAAGGAGAAACCGTAAAAGAATTAAGACTGATCTAATAACAAGAACTAAGGAACACAGAAACTAGAATAACTAAAAGGACTAGACATAGAAATAAGCCTAACTAGAATCAGAGGAAGGATAGAAGTAAACCATGACATAAAAGATAAGTTAAGAGGAACAGAAAAAAGAGAGATAAACAAAACCAAACCCAAAAAGCCCAGAGTCCTGACAGACGTTTCATTAATATAAACTGAAAAGCTCTTCATACAGTAAAGGTAAAATTGTTACACAAAAGACCCTACAGTGGATAGAGTTGAAAAATAATTGACTTATTTGATTAATTTGTCTGTTTCTGCAGGGGGAACATGAGTGGCCTCTTCATGTGGCTCGCCTTCATTACAGCTCATATCACTTCCGGTCCTCAATAGCTGTAAGAAACAAATTATTTCTGTTTCAAATCACAAATAGCTAGCTAGCTGCAAATTTATAAGAGAATCAGAAAATTAATTTAATTTAATTTAAACAGCAGCTAACTATATTTGACAAATTTTAATTTTGTTACAAGTTTTAAAATCCCTTGGATAATTTATATGAGCATTTATTTAAACCATGGAAATATTTTTAACTGTTGCATGTTTCTCCAGGGTCAAGCAAACTGCAGTACTGACCACCACTACGCGGGGGCGCTCTTTACAGATTATTACTTCCACTTCTACAGACGCTGCACAAAGACATAAACATTAGCTTCTTTCTGAAAATTAATTATAACAAATGATCTCATTTAGCAGATCTCTGCTTTTACTGACAAAAACACCCTGAAAACTTTTGCTGCACTGTTGTAATGTTGTTTGTTTTTTATAAATTGCAAATTCATTTTATTGTGAAAGGAAGGCAATTCTTCAGATTACGTAACTTCTCACTTTAAATCTGTTTTGGACACTTTTCACTTTGCTGATCTCAACTCAGACAAATTGAAAACAAAATAAATAAAAATAAAAAAAACATGCTGTTTGTATCTTTTTCCCCATTGAAGCGCTTGAAAGTTTTTCCTTTGTCTATGTAAAGCCTGAATTTGTAGATTAATAAATCTTTGCTGAGGGGATTAGAAATGAGATTAGAAATGGCTGGTTAGCAGTTTACACTTCTGTTGACTACTTAAGGAAACAAATGTCTTAAATCTGTTAAGTATTTAAAATATTTCAATTAGTTGATGTTTCTGTTGTTGTGAGACTAAAGTAGTACACAAAATGGGGAAAAATATATATTTTTAACAAAAATCTTACAATGCCAACTTTATAAATTATTAAATACAAACATGGACTTCTGAAACCCAATCCCATTTCATATCCAGACCTGTAAATGTTCACTGACCCAGATTCTGTGGATTATTTAGATGTAAACCTGGGTTGGTGGTGCCGGTTCTGGTCTTACTGGGCCAGTGTCTCGGATGTTTAGTTTCTGAAAGCCTCCTAATTGAAATCATTTGACCTATTGCCGGGTCTTACTGACAGGTGAGACTAAATTTAGTGTTTTCACACCTGGTTTGATTGGTGACAAGATTGCAACATTTGCTATATTTTCCGCTGCTGCAGTTCACTTTCACACTGCACTGAGTCAAACAAATCACACTCTCTGAGAAACCTGTTCCCCTCCTCGCCTGTGGGGGCGCTGCACTAATAACTACTGAAGGAAGCAACACAAAAACTTTCGAAGAAGACACCAACTTTATTTTCATTTCAAAAGTGCGCAAAACTTTTACAATATTCTGCTAATGTAAAAAAAAAAAAAAATTTTGCAATTGTATGGACTGGATGAAATGGGATTGAGTCTAAATAATACAAAAATGCTGTGGTTACCTGAAAGAAAGATATAGTGACGTTGTGAGTTATTTATGAATGTAAAAGTGTTTAACTTAATCTTTTCTATGAGCTGAGTGAATCCCATCTGCTTTAATAAAATATTTTTAAATGTTCTTGCATGGTTGTTTTACATTTTGCAAAATGTTTTAGAGTTTGAGAGCTTTTTTTCACCATCCAAATTTCTGACTTTTTACATGTTTAATTCACTCTACTGACAGAACTGCAACTAATTTAGACTTTAGAAACCAGAAGATTTTTAGAACTAAGAGGAGTGAAGAATAAGCTGGATATAAAAGAGGATTTAACACTTCTTTATTTAATTCTGGATGGTAAGTCAACAACAAAACACTTGTAAAGCACATAAAGCGGTAAAACTGTTGGAATTGTTTGGGGTTGCTAGGTAACGGGTTGGCTGGCTGAGGTTGCTAGGTAACAGAAAGTGCCAACAGATTTATGAGGTTACATTTTGGAAGTTTTTGAAACAGCTAATTTTTCAGTTATAGGTCACCTTTAATCAATTTAATATTTTCATAGAAGTTACCTTTATAGCAGTCAGTAGTACTTGTTTGGAGTTTTGGTCTTGAATTTTGTTCTTTCATTATTCTTATAGGTTATTTAAATAATCAACATAATGTAATTATTGTTATTTTGACATTTCTTTATATTTTTTAGTGTCCACTCAGATTTTTAATAGATTAGACTGATTTATTTATTTTAAAGAAGTCTCAACAAAAAACATGTTTTTATCCATGATGAGGCCTTAATTACCTAAAGATCTGTATGCTGCAAGATACATTTATTAGCATTCCTTTATCAAAATAAGACGTCATCATACTCAGAGCTTTGGGTGAAATTGTTTCTGGATTTCTGTAAATAATATTTATCAGTATTTCCCTTCTTAATGATGTCATCTACCTGAGCTGATTACTCATCAGCAGACTGATGACTAATTCAGGTGGAGGACAAACAGCACAAACGCCAAACTAATGAGGCCTCAGAGCGAAACGCCTCGTCTGAAGAGAGGAAGGCTGAGTTACTGGACGGAAACAAGACGTGACCAGAAATGGACCCTGTAAGTACCAGCAATAGTGTGAGTGCTGTAGGCGTTTCTGTCCTTTTCAAATTTTAGGTTTTACAGGAGTTATTTTATTTTTTTACACTGCATGGAATATATTACTGTTGTTAATATTTGTTATCGTAATGTTATTGCTGTGTAAAATTACCAATTAAAATATGGGGGATGTTTGGATTGATGACTGATATTTATGATTTAATTTAATATTTCAGACGTACGCATATTAGTTTCTAAGGACTAAACGCTGATTTCTAATTATTTCAGGTAAATTAATGTTTGCACAAACATTTATTTAACCGCGGCGTCCAAACTTTTTGCCCTGACGTCAAAATTGGCTAATTTAAACTACAGGATTTTTAAAAAACATTTTGTTTTACCTGCTCAACAATAAGCATCATTTTTATGAAATATGTATATCAATAAAACATCAAAAGGGCTTCAGACAATTCCCAAGTTTTTGGGTCTTTACGTGTTTTTTGTTTTTGTTGCCCAAATTTGTACCATTCTTGACATCTGGTCAGGGCCAAACAAGTGTAGTTAGTAGTAGGTTTTTAATTATTTTTTTTTGTCAGAAATATTAATTCTTATTTTAGAAAAACTACAAATCTTGTTAAATTCTTGATTGCCATCACCTCTGCTGGCAGAAATTTAATTTTTATATATTAATTTGTTTGTGGAGAAACGTAATTCAGCTCCAGTAAAACCTCACAAAAGAAGACAAAACCAGGTATAACGTTCCTAAGAGGATAAAGGTAACTAATCTCCACTCGGCTGTCATTGTGTGTGTGTGTGTGTGTGTGTGTGTGTTTGGTATCGTCTATCAGCCCCAATACTGATGGGCAGAGGACTCTTGTCACCACGGTAACGTCTGGTGAAACAGTCTCTCCTCCTCCAGGTCTCCGTCTGTAATTAACTGACACTGTATCCTTTGTGTTTGTTTCTTGTTTTTGTTGTTTCAGGGCAGGATGGGAGCCAGACATCTCTCTCAGATCCAGGAGGAATCTGAAAGCAGAGAGCACAGGTAAAGGAATCGGACCGCCCGACCGTCTCACAGCCAGTTTTTGTGGGATTGTACGGCTGGTTTACGGAGAGAAAGCGTTGAAGATGGAAGGTAGATTTCGTAACCACGTGTTGCAGAACTGCCGCCGTCTGAAGCGGCGACGGAAACTCGGTCGGGTCGGATGAATTTGATAAGCGTGTGTGCGTCGATGTGTGTGTTTGTGATACTCTGTGGCGGATCTCGGCTGTGGGATACATTACCCCGATCAGATGGATCTGAAAACAAATCTGAAAGAGAAACGTTTTCGGTTTGTTTTTTTGTTTGTGGACCAAATCAACATTTATATTTGCTTCCTAGGACATTTTGGGGAAAACTGTTAAGAGAATTAAGTTTTATGGTTTTATTATACTCAAGTAAGAGTAGAAATACTTCATAATAAAACTACTCAAAGCAAAGCGTAGTTAAAATACTCCTAGAAGTAATTTTTTCCACAAAAGTTACTCAAGTAAAAGTAACTCGTTACTACAAAACTCTGCATTAGAGTGAGTGTCTCTGCTCCAACCTAACTGATTTAAATGCATCTGATGTGGAAATAAATGTGAGTTTTGACTGTTTTTTAAATTTTACTTGGCAAATTTTAATTCTCAAAAAAATCTTCTGTTTTTAATGTTAGTTTATGCTCCTTGAATTTTTCTACATAGTCAAAGTTGACGTTAAAAACTCATTTAAATCAACTTTATCTGCGTTTACGAGGCAGTTCAAATTGCTTTACACATAATATAAAATACATTTACCAATTATGAAGCAAGAATTCCTTCATCTAAATCATCAATACATATCAAATATGGTTTTTAGTCTTGATTTAAAGCAGGGGTGTCCAATGTGTGGCCCAGGGGCCATATGCGGTCTGTTGAGTAGTTTCTTGTGGCCATTGGATCAACTTAGGAACGGTTTAAACGGTACTGGTGCAGATGGATACTTTTTTTGTTACTCTTTGTATAAAATTTTCAATGACAAATTTATATCCAAAATAGAAAATTGTCGGGACAAAACCAATGTTTTACTTTTATTTTAATGTCATAGAAAGTAGGGCCACAAATCCCCAGTGACTTTTTACACAAAACAAGCTGGACTGATAAGTTAGGAAACTGTAAAGACAATTTTTCTAGATCTTCTTGGGACATTAGTCCTTTAATCCTAGAAATGGTTTTCAGGTGATAGAAGGTTGGCTTTGTAACTGTGTTTATGTGTCCTGAAAGGTCAAAATATGTCAGAAAAACACTCAGGATGCTGCAGGTTTTTCTGCTTCAGGCTGCATCATATTCAACATTTTCAATTGTATTTTTGTTTCCTGCTGAGGTTTACATTTGGAGAGGATTCGGTTGTGTGTGTTTGGGTTTTATTAGCAGTGTCAGTCAACACACACACATGCTGTTCAACAAGATGACAACACGATGAGGTGAAATATGAACTCATCACTCTCTCTCTCTCCTGACAGCACTGGCTTCCTGCCTTTGATCGCCCAGCGGCAGCAGCAGACAGGTGGAACAGGTAAACCAGGTGTGACCAGGACAGAGAGACGAGACGTTCGGCTTCGGTCCAACTCTGTTCCTCTGGCTGTTTATGATCAGCCAAGGAAGCTGGAGAAGAACAGGACTCTGTTAGAGGAGGTGATGTTTATGGAAACTGTCCTTTTTCCTTCAGCCAACAGAGAAAATCTGGACAAGTGAAGGATGAAAACTTTATTTCAGCTGCTGTGAAGGAATAAATACACAGTCAAAACATGACCCAGAACTTTTGCACAATGCTGTATATTGTAACATCATAACATTTGGATATTTCAAACCAATTCTGCATTTTAATAAATAAGATAAATAAGAATAAATATTTTATTATTGAATAAAATACTTTGAGAATAACATTATAGTATTACTAGAATAAAGTTGAAATGATATGAGAATAAAATTATCAGAATTACCTTATTCTTATAACTCAAATATTTTTATTCTTGAATAAAAAATATTTAGAAAATATTTATTTTTGTAACATTATTGTTTGTTTTCTTACCCTGGTTCTAGCACTCTGTCATAAAAAATAAATAAATGATAAAATAACAGTTTCTACCTAGCTTTAATATTCATTTGATGCTTTATTTTTAGTTATTTATTCAGATTTTCCTTTATTTGGTAGATATTAATCTCATATTGAGATCTGGTGGATTTATTTATTTTCTTGCTGCTGTTTCCCAGCTGACGCACATTGAAGGAGAGCTGCGGGAGTCTCAGCTTTTGGACGTTGCGCGGCAGGAAGAAGCTCAATTCGTCCGTCAGCAGGAAAACAAACTACTGTGGCAGAACCTGTGTTTCCTGAGTCTGAGCCAGCGGGTGGCCAAGTAACTACAGACACAGCAGAGCTCAACATGCATCAGCAATGCTATGAATTTTTGTACATTTTCATAAAAGTCTCTTACATGAAGTGAGTTTCCTGTCATTCCCTGCAGGCCGTGGGTGAGCAGCTACTTCAGGAAGTTTCCCATGCACATCTACTGTCTCCCGGTCCAGTCTCCCTGCCGCAACGGCAGGAGGAGCAGGAAGAGATGATGCAAAATCAGAAGTTAAAACACCAAATGAGGAAATAAATGTGACCTTTCCAGCTCACTTGTGTCTCAATCATTTAGCTCCTTCTTTTGAGTGGATGAGAGGAAATACCTGATATGTTTTTCCACCATGCAGAACTGGACTCACTTTTGAATTTTGGCAATTTATCAGACTTGGGTAGTAACTTGTTACATTTACGAGTATTTTTTTCTGAGTATTTTTTTCTACACTGTCTGTAAAGATGTAATTTTTAAATATTAAATGACTGATAATTTGATCAGATGCTAGACTTTTTTACTCTTACTTGAGTAATTTCTTGGATGGACACCTTGAGTAAAAATATGTTGAAGTATTGCTACTCTTCATTACAATTTGTCGGTACTCTGCAATTTATATATTCAAAAATTAAATTTCTGATGTTTAAATTATCTCAAAAAGAATATAATTAGCCCAAGGCTTCATACACATACCACTTTTAGTCATCATCTCTGCCGCTTATTTGCAGTTTCCTCATCCTGGAACTGCAAGATCTGAGTGATGTTAATGTGTTTCCATAATATTAAAATGTATCTTAGTTTGTAGGTCAACTCTAAGTATTTAAACAACTTGTAATATCACAAAACGTATGTTAATTCTAATTAGCTGTACGATGGATCGTTTTCCGTTATGTACCTTGAACGCACCATCACGCAGATACGTCTTTGCGTCACGGACACGTTCAGCCCTTCCTCGGTGTGCGTGCTTTGCTTCCACCCTTGAGTTACAGACATCATGGTGAGTTTCCTTTTTATTTAAACTCCTTTCAGATCTTAAGATGAGAGTTTTTACAGTAACGGACCGCTAAGCAGATTTTTAATTGGTCCCCGAGTTGTTTTGCGTAGTTTTTGAGGTAATTGAACCGTATTTTAGCAGGATGTGCTAAACCGGTGAAACGCAGGCACATGGAGCGGTGTGGTTGCGCTAGCGGCTAAAAGCTAACGGCTTTGTTTTAGGTTTGTTAGTCACTCATCTGCGGCAAAGCTGTCGGGTTTACATCTGCGAACATATTGCTCCAAGTTAATATGTTAGTCTTATTTTCAGTGTGGTTGGTTATGTTCTTCCCTGTTAGCCTATAGCATGCTAGTTAGCTCAGCGTTGCTCTTTTGTGGCTGTCATTTAGGAACTAACGAGCGAGCGACATGAATCTGTCAGAAATAAAGAACTGAATCTAACATGAGCTGACAGAGAGATTAAAACAGGCCAATTTATTATAGTTTATTAGTGGCGGTGTGTGTTCGTGATATTTTATGCTTTTGTGTTATTTTTTTTTATTAATGTTAAAGCTTCTAGCGGTTTCCAGAGGGGCGGGGCTAAACTGCTGCTGCTGCGTTCACATGTACTCGGAAAATAAAGTTGTAGCCACGCCTTGTGTCTATAATTGTAGCCCTTAAAGGATAAAAAAATAGTTTTTCACTGCATTTTTTCCCCCAATTTATTTGTATTTTATTGATTCGATTGAATAAATATGAATAGTTTATGTAACAACTACAAGAAAGCATGAATGAAAAGGAGCAGAAATACATATAAACTTATAAGATAAAGAGAAAATTAGCTAAACAGCAAAACATCAGCTTATTCAATGCCATCATTGAATAAGATGATGTATGAAAGTCCCTTCTGTATGTAAATTTTTATTTGTCATCATTTTAAACAGGTTTTATTTGTTGTTATTTCAGGTTTTCTATATATTTAAAGAAAAAACATTAACAGTAAATTTTTCTTATAGATATCCATCAAAAAATAATATAACAAGAAGTAAAATAGTAATTTTTTTCCAAAGTCATGCATCAAAGCATATGTTAATAAGGTAATTGTATCTTTTATTGACTAAAATGTAGCAGAATTTGGTGAAAATGTACCAGTTTGAGTTATCAATTGATGAATTGTTGTGTTTATATTAAACATTATTGTTTTCACACATTATAGCATTTTATCAACTGAAGTAATTTGGATGTTGAGCAAAAGAAGATCAGCGGTGAATTTGTTAATTCAAAGCCTCCTCTTCCTCAGGCGTCTTTATCCATGGCCCCGGTCAGCATCTTCAAACATGGAGCTGATGAAGAAAAAGCAGAAACTGCACGACTGGTGGGTTTTTTTGAGCAAATGTTTATTTCTGAAGCATCATTTTACTCTCTGGCATTTAAATAAATGGGTAAAATTATAATTTCTTGGTTGTTTTTTTTTTATCTGCAGTCGTCTTTCGTTGGCGCCATCGCTATTGGCGATCTGGTGAAGAGCACTCTGGGGCCGAAGGGAATGGTGAGTCACCTAGAAAACCTGGAGCTATTATTCGTAAATATACCATCAGTTTTCTGTGGTGAATAACGTGCATTGATTGTTTTGCAGGATAAGATTTTGCTCAGTGGAGCAAAAGGCGGCTCGGTGACGGTAACCAACGATGGAGCGACCATCTTGAAGGCCATCGGCGTCGACAACCCGGCTGCCAAAGTTCTTGTTGGTGGGTGGAAACCGAATGTTGCTCCCAGAGAAACGGGTTTCTCTGGATTTCTGATGTTCAGCAGATTCTTATTGTTTACGTGTTGTGAAAATTATTTTGGTTTCCGAAAGTTCCTTATATGTGTCTGACCTGTGAAGTTGTTTCATTTAACCAGCTGGTTACATTTCACTTTAAACACTGTTTGTTCATATGAGGCGGCGTCTGAAACGTTGAGCCAAACTGATGTTATTTCTCTGCAGACATGTCGAAGGTTCAGGACGATGAAGTCGGAGACGGGACGACCTCGGTCACTGTGCTCGCCGCCGAGCTGCTGAGGGTAAATACAGTAACTCATACCTGGGAGGCAGCTGAGATTTTCCTTCCACTTAATCTTCCTCTTCCTGGTTCAGGAGGCCGAGCTTCTGATTGCCAGGAAGCTTCACCCTCAGACCATCATCTCAGGCTGGAGGAAGGCGACGCAGGCTGCCAGGGAGGCTCTGAGGGAGGCCGCTGCCAACCACAGGTCAGAAAACATCCACAGGCGCTGGAAATCCTTGAGAATGCTTGAATTTCAATCAGGTGTTTTCAAGGTTTGGAAACTGATTTCTGTATATGTTTGAGTCAAAAGTTTATTTCCAGTTGAATAAAAATATTCCACTAATTTTGAATTGTCTAATTTTGCACTCTGTTTTTATTGTATTTTTTTTCTTGTGACATAACTAAATGCTAACATATATTGGTAGCTAGCTAGCTTTTTTTTTTTTTTTGCATGAGTGATGGGTCAGTGCAAATTTATCACCAGTTGGTTGGACGACGTTTGTACATTTCTCTGGAGATAAAAATTCACAACAATAATACATGATAGATGATAGCGTTTTGAATTGTACGAATCCTGAACGTGTTCCTGCCTTCAAACTTAATTTAACCCCTGTAGCTCATGAAACAATTTTCCCATGGCCGTCCTGTTTGGTCTCCATAGCAACGACCCGGACCGCTTCCAGGAGGACCTGCTGAACATCGCCCGCACCACGCTGTCGTCCAAGCTGCTGACGCACCATAAAGACCACTTCTCCAAGCTGGCGGTGAACGCCGTCATGAGGCTGAAAGGCTCTGGCAACCTGGAGGCGATCCACGTCATCAAGAAGCTGGGAGGAAGCCTCACCGACTCTTACCTGGACGAAGGTGAGGCTCACGTCAGGCGGATGGAGGGGGCTCCGCTGTCCGATTGGCTCGTTGTGACGTTTCTGTGAACCCGTTTAGGTTTCTTGTTGGACAAGAAGATCGGAGTGAACCAACCGAAGAGGCTGGAGAACGTCAAGATCCTGATCGCCAACACCGGCATGGACACAGACAAGATCAAGGTAGAAAACGCTCCAGATCAGCGCCGCATACATTCAAAATCAACTAAAACATCAGTTCAGAAATACTATACTGATCCTAAACACAAATTAAATCCTGTTTCAACTCATTTTAATTCAAAATTATTAGTTATTGTAGATGGTGATGGCTGTTGCAGTCTGTGTTGCAGCGAATTTGAAGAAGCCTCTGACTAAATACACTCTGTTTTTCTAAGACAGTCTCATTAATATCCAATAGGGATGCAAATTATCGATTTGAGTTGATCTAAAGTTGATTGGTTTTATGTATCGACTAATAATTGATTAAGCAGCCATTTTCTTAACCTGCAGTTTCTCTAGAAAGCTGACCGTCCTCGTAACATGAATTCTGAATTTTTAAAAAGTATATTATAACAATATTTTTGTCAGCTGTTGAATACTTGTAGGCCTGTCATGATAATAAATTATTCTGGACAATAAATTGTAGAAGTTATTGGAATAAACGATAATATTGTGGTTTTGAGACCATTTTCCAGTAATTCAACAACGCAGGAACACATTCTCAAAGATCAATACATTTTAAATTCTAATGAATATTTTAACACTGGGACTAGAAGACATTTGAAATATCCAAAGTAAATAAATAAAACAACAGAAGCAACAAATAAAATTAATCATAAAGTATCTGTAAACAAAGTTGTCCTTCAAAAACAAGTTTGAGACTTAAAACATCAGACTGAAGACTTTTATTATCCAATTTATGGTTGATAGAGAAAAAGGATAAATCATTCAAATGGAAATTGAGTTTGTTTTAATTTATCATGCGTTTAATTAATTTATTGCTTATTATAACAGGCATAAAAACGGGTAATGTTTGGTTGATAAGTTGACGCTATGCCTCACAAACTTAAAGAGTTTGTCAAGTGTTTAAATTTCAAAACAGAAGCGCATAAAGTTTGTTTCACACCCCACAACAAACTCTGTCTGGGACGTTTCTCTTTCCCGGTCTTGCATGGCCCCACCATCTTTGTTTTTGTATCAACCGGCTCTGCTAATGGATGACCTGTGGCGTCCTCTGCTGGATGGAGGCCAAACTACACTGCTAAACGTCTAAGTGGGCGTTATTAGTCGCTCAGTCTATCAGAACTAATTTTAACGTTGTTTCTTGTTCTGCTCTGACGTCGGGAAGATCTTCGGCTCCAGAGTTCGCGTCGACTCCACGGCGAAGGTTGCGGAGATCGAGTTAGCCGAGAAGCAGAAGATGAAGGAGAAAGTCGACCGAATCCTGAAGCACGGCATCAACTGCTTCATCAACAGGTAAAAACGCTCAGGGTGGCGACAGAGGTCAAAGGTGCTGCAATCACAGCATGGCGTTTCCTGTTTATGTTGTTTTGGCAGGTTGTTGATTATGTGACTCAAAAAAACCCGTTTCAATCGCAGTTTTTCAAAAGACGTTGATTTCAATCAACAGAAAAACCACCTCATTCTAACACAAAATGTTAAGCTTGAAAAAAATCAGCTTTTGTTTTTTAATTTTTCTAAATTAGCCTGTTTCCATGAAGCAATGTTTCTTTCGTAATTCCAGTTTGCACAATTTTCGGTCAGTAGATACTCAGCTAGTAGCTTTTCATTACAAATTTGTGCAAAACTTTCATATTTCCCATTAATGAATTTATTTTTAAATCCAGTTGCGCCGTTTTATGGTCCAGCAGCCATTGTTGGTCCTAATAAAATAAAGTGAAGTTTGTATTTCTAAACCACTTAAATAAGTGCCAGGGGTGTAAATACTTAATGTTTCTGTTCTTGCCACAGGCAGCTGATCTATAACTACCCAGAGCAGCTGTTCGCTCAGGCTGGAGTCATGGCCATCGAGCACGCCGACTTCGCCGGCGTCGAGCGCCTCGCTCTCGTCACAGGTACGTTTCATCCTCACCTCTGATTATCCGTCATGTCAGATTATTCGTAAATGGATTTATTTGCGGTTACCGGGCAGATTTTGAGCTCCAGTTCTGATGGATCTGTGTCCGCAGGCGGCGAGATCACCTCCACCTTCGACCACCCGGAGATGGTGAAGCTCGGTCACTGCAAGCTGATCGAGGAGGTGATGATCGGCGAGGATATGCTCATCCACTTCTCCGGGGTTGCCATGGGTACGAACATATAAATCCTCTTCAAAAAGGAAACAATTTCTCTTTCAGGGGAGAAAAAAACATTAGATTGGAGAAAGTAAATGTCTTCCAACTTCACTTGGATTCGTGGTTTGAGACTTTAGTCTTAGTAAAAGTTTATTTTTCTTTTCACATATTTTGTATAAATCAGATTTTTGGATTGTAAATTTAATAATAAATTAATGAAATGTAACTGTAATAAATATTTCAAATTTAAATATAATTATTAAATGCAGTTAGTGAATCTCTGCAATAGTTTAGGCCTCAAAGTTTGACTTTAATAGGATTTAAAGCTGTTCATATAAATTCTGCAGACTACGGAGTGATGACAGTGCCAGAAATGTGTACTTGAAAAAATTACAATAAGATAAAAAAAGTTTTTATATATTTAAATAAAAATTTTAAAAGCACAAAGTAACTGATTAATTTCAAAGATGGTCAAAAAAAATTATAAGTGTCAAATGTTGTTTGTTTGTTTTTCATTAGTTTTGTTTTATTAATTTGTAAATGTATACATTTACCAAGATTTTCTCTTTACTAAATTTACCTTTTTTTAAATTTTACTAATTTATGTAGAGACTTTTTTGGGATTTATGTCGTAAAACCTAAAATTAAAATAGTTTTCATGTTTTAGGGCACTTTTGTTGTTCCATACAGTGACGTTATTTGACCACCTTAATGCAGATTGAAGCTGCCGTTTTGTGACAACTTCCCTGTAGATATCCGTCAGTGAGAGTTTAACCTTTGACCCGGTTCTCCTCCCAGGTGAGGCCTGCACCGTCGTCCTGCGCGGAGCGACGCAGCAGATCCTGGACGAGGCGGAGCGCTCACTGCACGACGCCCTCTGCGTTTTGGCCCAGACTGTGAAGGAGCCGCGCACCGTCTACGGAGGAGGTACGCTGACAAAATCCCCGGCGCCTGTTAAAAATAAAACCGATTTCCAATTTGATCTTTTTTTCAATCATACCATCTCTGACTGGTATGATGGATTATTAGTGCCACATGCTTGAATTTTGTTTGTGTTATTTTGACTATCTTGTCGTATGACTTTATTCTTGTAATAAAAAGAAAATTGTATCCTGGCTCTAATATTCTGTAATAGAGTTGACCTGAAATCAAAGTGTAAATAAATAGAAGCTGTAAAACATTCTTGTCTAACAAAATGGCCGCCCTTGATGAGCTGACACCAGTAGTAACTATGGAAACCAAATGGAGCTTCTGCTGATGTGGTCACTCATTGCCCTCATATCCTCGTTATCGCCCCCTTCAGGCTGCTCTGAGATGCTGATGGCGAAGGTGGTGAGCGATTTGGCCAATAGGACGCCAGGAAAGGAAGCGGTTGCCATGGAGTCATTCGCCAAGGCGCTCAGGATGGTGCGTTTGTTTCTCTTAAAAATTAACATCAAAACTTCCACAAACTGAACATCTTTCCCTGTTTGTTCCTGTTTTCTTCTTTAGTTGCCGACCATCATCGCAGACAACGCCGGATACGACAGCGCCGACCTGGTGGCTCAACTGAGAGCTGCACACCAAGAGAACAAAACCACATATGGACTGGGTGAGAACCAGCAGCTTGTTTTTCTGCCAGAAAACCTATCAGAATATTTTTTAGAGATTTGTTTGCTAACTTTCTTTGTATTTTGTGTTTAGTTATTTAATTTCAGCAGTAAGTTAAACAGGATTTATTTAGGTTGTTTCAATTTAATGAATGTTTATTATTCTTTATTAAAAGTGCAGGAAAAAAATAAAGTTCATGGAGAATCAAAATTTCTACTCCTGGAAAGTTTAAATTGATTCAAAATAATTAAAAATCAACTTTAGTTTGATTGTTTATTTATTTTATTATTTTTTAAATTATATTTGGAATAATTCCTTTTTTTTCTTTTTTTCTTTTTTTAAAGAAAAAGCCAGTCGGCTAAGCTAACCTGATACTGGTCATTTTATGCACAAACATATTTTTGTTTAAATATAAACTGATGGGATTTAATACAGTATGACAAAATACATGAATGTTTTAAATAAATATACTTATTTACATTGTCTTCCTTTTTTTAGTGGCATAATTTAAACTATGACTTATTGATAACATTATATTTTACATCTGAAATGTTAAAATTGGGGCTTGTTTTTGTTAAATTAGTGTTTTGTTCTTGAACCATTAAAATTTTATTTAGTTTACTTTTCCCTGCTCTAATATGTGAAATATTGCCACAAAACATTAAAAACAGAAATAAACGTTTATTTTTTTTAGCTTATTTGAATTGCGCTGGAGAAGTTTAACATCTTGCCTTGAAAATGCTTGAGAAGTCCTGGAGTTTTTGTGTGAATCATGAGCCTCCTGGTTTTGCGGCAGACATGTCCGAAGGCTCGATAGGCGACATGGTGACTCTGGGAATCACCGAGTCGTTCCAGGTGAAGCGTCAGATGCTGCTCAGCGCCTCAGAGGCGGCCGAGATGATCCTCAGAGTCGACAACATCATCAAAGCTGCTCCCAGGTGAGACTTTGGCTAATCTGCAGACGGTTTCCTCCCATTTATTCACCTCATCTGACTTTACTTTGACTGTTCCCGCAGGAAGAGAGTCCCCGACCATCATCCCTGCTAAACCAGGATTCAGACCACAAACAGGAGACGGATGAGATTTATTTATCACCTCTGTGTAATCCAGACTCTGTTTCTTTTTTCCTGTTAGCATCGCAGCGCCGCAGATGTCTGGCTACAATTTGCTGTCAAACATTTAGAGAAGGAAGTTTGGATGTTGTTTTTGTTTACTGAAATAAAAACGAAAGCTCAAGTTTCAAGTTTCCTCTTGTGAGTGGAATGTTTTTGGTGCAGAGCATTGATGGTTAAAATATAAAACTTGAGGCTTCAGTTATCCTTGTTGCTTGTCTTTTTTCCTTCCACTCAACTTTCTGTTTGCAGCACTCTAAGCTCTTTTATTTTTAGTACTTTGTTTTATTTCACAGACCTAAAATCTTAGTTTCCAATAATCGTTTCCAGTTCTGAGTTATTTTATTTATATAATCAACTGTAACAGCCATAAAACAAACATCTACTTGGTCCAGTTGAAAAAGTTTCCGAACAAATATTCCAGCTGAACATTTAGAAGTTAATTTTAACTTGCAGGCCTGCTATTTGATCCAATTTACACAATGAAACCTGAACTTTAGACCTCAAATGATTCCTGAAATACATCTAGATGACTAAAAATCCTTTCAAAATAAAGGCGCTGTTATTAGGCCCGAGCAGCAAAGCGCTGAGGCCTATTGTATCTGTATTGTTTCTGCCCCCCTAAAGAGGGGCCTTTTTGGAGGCTTTATCATATTCAAAAACCTCACCAAACTTGGCGGACGCGTCAAGGCTGTTTAAAATTTACATATTTGAAGGTCGTCGCAAAAATCGCAAAAGAAATGGCTCAACGGCGCCACCTAGCACCTTTCAAAGGACCCTTTGCTATTCCCTTACTTCATCCTAGAGACATGAAATTTGGTACACTTGTAGAGCTCCCCAAGACGCTCAGAATTTACAATTAATGTCATAGTGCAAGTATCACAGAAAGTCGGCCATTTTGGATTGAAGGTCTGATTTTGACCCTGTTTTTGCCGTTTACAGCCCTCGCATTTCATCAAACTCCTGACACAGATTACCAATCAGTCTTCCAGATTTCAAGTCTTTGAGATCTCTCCATCATTTAATCCCATCTCTTTTGACAGAGTAGCTCTGTGGAAAAATCCTAGATTTTTAAAATATTTATCAATGAAACATGCTAAAGCTGCTTGTATGAGAGTAAACTACTAAAATATTTTATTCTCACATTTTTTGATAATATTACACCCTAAGCCTAAGATTTTCTACCAAATGAATTTCCAGTGTTAACAGCGAACATCTTCAACAAAATGAAATTAAGCCCTTATGTCCACATAGGTAAATTATTTTAATCAGCAATGTAAAATGTTATCACAGCAAACACTTAATAGTTTTGTACGTATCTGAAAAATATAAATTCACTCAATGATGATATTTTTTTTTTTACCAGAGGACAGCTTGGATCAGGTGCTTCCATGTTAACTTTGGGGTGTTACCAGCCATTTTGCCTGTAATCAATATGTTATACTCAACCACTAATGTGACGGTACAAGATCTTATGACAACTCCAAATGTGATGTAGATGCCAGGTCATAGGAGGTGAAGTTGTAAATCTATTTTTCCTTTGCATCTTTAAATAAATGAAATTTCTAAAAAGTAAGCTCAGTTTGAAGACAAGTGGGTGTAGAGATGCATCAAAATTTGCTAAAGGTTTGATGTTAAAGGTTTTCAATGCACTACAAATGTGTAGACTTTCACATTATAGTTACATTTAAGCACATTGCTTAAATGTAACTATAACTGCATGTTGAATTTTAAGGAATAGTACCACAGGGCAAAACTAAACGTTTATGCTAAACGTTTAAACAGCCCACTTTTTTTCTGCAGTATGTCTTACTTTTACTCTTATTATTTAAATGTATTTAATCCTGTGCAAACTGACTTTAAGTGATAAGGTGATGATGTCTGTCAATGCTGGCTGAGCTGTGTGGGCGTGGCAAAATGGCGAATTGCAGTTCGTCACCATATTCATACGGTTGTCTCTAAATCACACGTGGATCATCCGACTGGCGCCAAACTGGATTTGTATGACCTTTGTTCACCTCTTAAGAGCCCAACAGCATTGAAATGTAATTTAACTCCACTTTGCCCTCTAGGTTAATCCGTCAGCTATATCTCCTCGCCTGTGTCGTCGGGGAGCGCTGCCGAACGCATCGGTGCGTACCGCCTGGGGGACGGGCGCAGAAACTGCGTGAGAGCTTCTGCAGTGGCGGCCGGCTGGCGGTGCCTGAACCCCCGCGGTGGCTGATAGGCCGGAGTGGCGCTTGGCTGCGAGGGCCGCACGAGGCTGCTCGCAACTTTAATATTCTGTTGTGTTTGAAAGTCTGTGCAGCATGATGACTTCTTCTCCGTCATAACTCCAGTTTCAGAGGCTTCAGGAAGTTTTCTCTGTGATGCAACAATATTCCTGTTCAGGTCAGAGTGACCCAGACCTCAAAGTGTCAACACATTGTTACACAACCGAGCTGTCAACAGAACCACACGGTCCAGTTTTACTGAAGGAACATTAGTTTTTCATCTTCAAAACAAACCAAACCAAAAACTCACATTTTGTCACCTTAAACACAAATGTTGACATTTTTCTTTGCTTGTCCTTGTTTGAACCGTACATGTTGCTGCTGGATCCATTTTCCCCTAATTTATTTTGCTACTTTGCAGAGTTATTTTATTTAATTAATTTTTTTAAATAAAGACAGATTAATCTGCTTGTCCCTTAAAGATTTTCTTAATATTTTTAAATTAACTGACAAAAAAAAAAAAGACAGAAATTGCAACGGCTGGCAGTTTATTATTAGGCAAAAGAAGTTCAACATTCAACCATTTCACGTCCAATCAGAACTCGTATCCAGAGATGTTTGTTTAAAGAGTCCTGCAGGTTTTAATGGGCCACAGGTACAAAACACTGGAATGAAATGGCTTCATTACCTCCAGTTCTCCAAAGCTTTAATGACCTGAGGCATTTTGTCCACCTCCATTTTGTGGAAAATCTAATTTAATTTTTGGATGCATCTGCCGTTTTCCGAAATTCTCCTAAATCCATGTGGATGTACATCGCTGATCATTTCTGCTAAAGCGCCAGGAGGAGAGGTTAGTTAGCGCTTTAGCATCTTTGCTCATTTTGAAAGTGCAGAGTCAGATCGAACTGTTTGTGCATTTCTCCATGGAGATTTCTTCCTACCAGGCACAAGCTTCACTTTAATTGGGGCGATGGAATCAGTAATATCTGAAACTTTAGACTGAAAATCATCTACCATCTTATCTACATCATTACAGGCGAAGAGCGAATAAGAAGAGTAGATTTGATTAAATGTTTCTGCTGTGTTTTCTGTGAAGGAATGTTTTGTGATAGTAGCTGTTTGTCCAAGTGGGTTAAATGATAAAGAACTTTCAAAGATAACAGGAAATGATCCGACATCAGTTACAGACACTGGAAATATTCACACCCTTACTGATAACCAGGTCCAGTGTGTGTCCTTGAGTGTGTGTGTTGCTTGTTTTACATGTTGTGTTAGACAAAAATTCTCTAAAATATTATAGAGCTCTTTTGCCCTTCTGTCAACATGAATGTTGAAATCACCGACAATTATTAAACAATCATAATCAATACATATGAGAGATAGAAGCTCATTCAAGTCAAGTCAGTAAAGAAATTTTCCACATATGTTGGAGTTTTGTATAAAGTTAGTGTCAAAGTTTGTCAAACATAACATCAATATTATGCTCAGTGATTGAGTCATTAATTAATAAAGCTTTAGCACAGAGAGATCTGGTATTTAAAAGAACCAGTTAAAGTGACACGGAGGCCAAAAGTTCATCAGTCTGAGGTTTGAGTTAGGGCCGCTGTGTTTTATATTTCTGTTTTTTGTAAATGTTCTTGTAGTGATCCGGACAGGTAATGTCCTGTTCTGCGGTGCCGGGGGGCCAGACACATTCTGGAGGAAGACGGGTGTAAAGATAATATCTGGACTCGGCCTCAGACCTCAGACTGAGTGATGGATCCTCTGGGGGTCAGAGGCAAAGCAGCTTAAATTAAATGAAATGAAATTTGCTAAGGAGAGACGAACCTGTCGATTCATTCCATCTGTAAATTAAAGAAACTCTGGTCCAGAAGACATTTCTTCATAGGTATTTTGTGAATGCAGTGAATGATTGGAGGAGTAGAGAGGGAGGAAGGGAACCAGTCAGTGTTTTATCAGCTTGTTTTGGAATAGTTTGCTCCTGATACGGGAGGGTTAATCCTAGTCAGACGTCCTTGAGTCTGTTCTTCTGAAGCGATGATCACATTATTGTCCTTGTTGATAAAATGAAAAAGGTTTATTAAGATTGCATCTGCCTCTTCCAAAAAGGTGAAAGCGCTGCCAATAGATCCAGAGGTCATTGATGAAGGTCACTGAGCTGGCAGAGCAGGTTTTAATCAGCCATTTGTTTATCATGTCCAGCCTGGAGGGTTTTTCGTCTCCCCATTGAGATGATGGAATTGGACCACTGAGAAATAACTTCATTTTTAATTTTCCCATAGTCTTCAGAAGAATATTAAAGTCCTTTTTCAGAATCTCAGACTTTTGTTTTGCCAGATCGTTGGCTCCAACATGCACAACTAAAGTCTCAGTATCTGTCTGATCAGTGGTTAGAGAGACAACTGTGTGAGTTAAATCAAATTCAGTGTCACCAGGAAAAGAAATCACTCTCATTTACTGCCTCATCTCCAACAATAAGCACTTTTGGGATACATTGGTTTGAAGTAATCCAGTTATGATATCGATAATGTAAATATAACTATAAAAACTGTGACTTTAAAAATAACTTGCAGCCAAAGTTACCAGTAAAGACCAGAGAGAGAGAGCAGGAGAAGCTCATAGTCTCCTGCTTTAGCATTAGTTTCCATAAAATACAATGTTAGTGTAGCGCTTTAGCATTAGCAGAACTAATGTTTATGATCAGTGTTTTTAGCTTTTAGCTAACTTTTTAGCTAGTGGTGCCTAAAACAAGTACCAGTGTTACTTAACCTCTTAATTTTGATCAAGAAAGAGATGTTTTATCTCTGAGTGAAGTTTGGGGTTGAAATATTTTGCTGGATTGAGTTCAGTTTGAAGGAGGAGTTTAGTGTTCAGTGTCATCCAATCAGAGCAGCTAGTAGCTCTGATAAACCTTTAGGATCTCTGCTGCTGACCAGCAGTCTGTCACTCTGACCCGGACCGACATGCTGAGGCTGCTGCTCCTGCTGCTGTCCACATGGACGGGCTCAGCGACGGTCAGGTAGGACAAACAGCTTCTTATTCATCCACTTTACAGACAAACTATGGCGCAAAACGACTCAATTACATCACAAGTTCACAAATAAGATGAATCAAGATTAATTCTTTCTCCTAAAATATCTAAAACGACTGAATATAAAAGGATTGGGATCTTTATTTTATTTAACTTTTTACAGAAAATGCAGATTTTAGTGATCTGATCCAGTGTTGTTCACAGTGGGGGGCGCAGTACCCTGCGGGGCTTCAGGAGGCGATGAGGGGGTCACAGATAAAAACTTTTTTTAATTATTATTCTGTACATTTTATCATAATTTTTGTTTTATCTTCTTAAATTTTTTTCCCAATATAAATTATAAGATGAAATAATTGATTTAAATTTTATTTCTGATTCATTCATCAAACTGCTTTGCTTCTCAAGCTAGCTTAGTAAGGAATAAAAGTAAAAGTTTGACAAAAAAAACAACTCTGCTACAAAAACCATAAGAACTGTATGAATAAAATACAATTTGATTAATATAAAATATATTTTCTTGTAATCAAAAAAGGAGATTTTAATGAAAATTTTTATTATTTGGTAGTAAAGTCAGAATATATTAATTGATAACATGGCCAACTAAAATCAGATAATACAAGGCAACAGTTATGCTAATTGTAATAATTATTGAATAGTGAATAAAAACATTAGAAAGTTGATGTTTCTTTACATATTTTTGTTTGGGAACCCCTGATCTAGTCAAAGTTTGATCCCTCAGGATTGCCTTGAGGCGAGTTCCCTCCATCCGTGCTCAGCTGAGAACTCAGGGTCTGTTGGAGGACTTCCTGAAGGACCACAGGCCGGACATGTTTAACCGCCGCTACGCTCAGTGCTTCCCACCCGGAACGCCGTCCCTCCGACTCCGACGCTCCAGTGAGAAGATCTACAACTTTATGGATGTAAGAGAAGCAACTGCTGAGAGTTTTTATGTTACAGATCAAAACGAGGAGATATTTCTGAACCTAAAAACCGACACTGCCAAACTAAATCCAGTCCAGCTTATCCATGTGTTACAATGGCCTAGTCAAAGTCAAGGACTAAATGATGTTCACTCCAAAGCATGGTCTTTGTTCCAGGGTTCTTGAAATTTTTGAAAATGCCTGAATTTCAATTAAATGTTTGAGATTCAAACTGCACAGTTTGGTAAAAAAAAAAAAAAAAAAAGTATTGTTTGAATAAAAAAGCTTAAATTAAAAAAAACTTTATTAAAAGTTGAAACCAGCTAAATGGTTGGTGTAGCACTTTAGCATTAGCTTCTGCTGAATAAGGTTGTTGGTATCGTGCTTTAACATTTTAACATGTAAGCAAAACAGTGTAAGTTATAAAAACGCAGACGGTAAAGAAACATGGGGATTTGAAAAAAAAAGACAAAGGTCAACGGTTAAGAGAGAAATTTTATTTTTGGGGAGCAGAGAAAAAACACTCAATGTGAGCTTGGTCAGCAGTGTATTTTTGTGAATTATAAATTTTGAGTACGTTCATTCGTTCGTTCGTTCAAGGTTCATACAAGAAAGCTGAAAAAATACAACCAGAGATAAAGTCAATTTTTCTGCCCTGTATTTGATAAAGAGTGGAATTGCCCAACACGGTTTCAGACACTGACGTCGCGAAGCTACATTTCCTTGCCTGTGTTTCTCTCAGCTGCCAGAAATGCTCCAAAGCTCACAGATGCTTGTCAGCAGAGTCATCGCAGCGGCTTTACTTGTGAGGACCGCACAGCTGAGCTCAACACATAGCTTCTCTTTTTTTGTTGTTTTCTTTCAAATACGTGAAAGTCCGATGACTCAGAATTTATGAATAAACCCACAAAAAAATAAATCCAAAAGGTGTCCCAAATTTTAACATAAAATAACTCTAGTCACTAACAAAAATGTGTAGTTTAAAAAAATGTATCAAAAAAAAGAAAACCTTGTTGCATTAGCATTTAAGCACTAGTATATGCTAAAGTGCATGGCAGCAGTGGTTTTAGTTAGTAAACTCTGGTGTTTTTGTGTCCTAGGCTCAGTATTACGGTGAAATCAGCGTGGGGACTCCGCCGCAGAACTTCTCTGTGATTTTTGACACCGGATCGGCCGACCTCTGGGTCCCGTCATCGTACTGCGTCAGCCAGGCCTGTGGTACGCCATCAGAAACACACCGTGGAGCTAATCAGTCCCAACAGTCTACCAAATAATCTGTTCCAGAATATCTTCTGATGTTAGAGGGATGCATTCTGGTCAGGACGGCATGACTTTGGTGTAGTTTACTGCAAACTGATAAGAAGTTCAAGGTCTGTGTGTCGCTCTAGCATCCTGTCTGAGAGCATTCCTGTCTGTTTGCAGCATTCCACCGACGTTTCAAGGCCTTCGAATCCAAAACCTTCCACCATGATGGACAGATATTTGGGATCCACTACGGATCGGGACACCTGCTGGGAGTAATGGGTAGAGACACAGTGAAGGTCAGGTGTCCGTTTTGACCTGCAGAGATGTTTATTCAACCTGGAGAGTAACTTTCTGCATTTCTTCTGGATGTGATTTGTTCCAGATTGGGGAAATTACCGTCTTGAACCAAGAGTTTGGCGAATCCGTGTACGAACCAGGTTCTACGTTTGTGATTGGAAAGTTTGATGGCGTTCTGGGACTGGCCTACCAATCGTTGGCAGAGATCATAGGAAATCCCGTCTTTGACAACATGCTGGCGCAGAAGGTGGTGGACCAGCCGGTGTTCTCCTTCTACCTCAGCAGGTACATTTACACCTGCTTAGAACCTCAAAAGGCTCATTGGGTGGTTGGTTGAATATGGCTTTCCTTACCAATAAGGTGGTGATTGAAGGGTTTCCTTGACAAATCTCTATTAATTTACATGTACGTAATTAGATTGGTCATAACTTGAGTTCTCGTTTATGGTATGTTTGACACCAGGAACCTTTAAGACCATCACAGGTCTTAAAGGTGATCAACTATGAGCAAGTCAGGAAAGGTGTATGAGCCAAACAAAAACAATCATTAAATTATTTTGCATAAAATCAGTTTTAGATAAAGATGCTTAGAACCTCTCAACTCAACATTTATACTTCTACGTGAAAATATCTGGAAACTGGCATGCAATAATGCAACAATACGTCTTTGAAAAGCAGAAGTGGAGCCTCCTGCACACCCAACAACAATACAGAAAGTGGTTTTTGGATGGTAAGTCAACAACAAAGCACTTGTTTTTTTCCATCAGTCATTGTGCAGCAGTAAAACGAGCTGATCAAATATACTGGATCTCCCTTTGGGTTGCTAGGTAACAGGTGGAACTCTGCTGGGGTTGCTAGGTAACGGTGCAGTGCCCATAGATTGTGATTTAACATTCCAAAGGTTTTTGAAACGGCTCAATTTCCAGACACTAAAAAACATGAATATTGATAAAACTGACTGGGTGTTTTGTTTTGTTTTTTCTAAGCACTAGTTTTGTTTTTAGATGAGATTTATCGCATTTATTGAAACTTTTCTCTGTTTCTGCAGGAGAACGAAGAACAGCACTCCAGAAGGAGAACTGCTGCTGGGAGGAATAGATGAAGCGATGTACAACACACCAATCAACTGGCTGCCTGTGACCTCAAAAGGATACTGGCAGATTAAGATGGATAGGTAAATTAAGCTGCATTACTCTGTAAAACCACTAGGTGTCAGTAAAGAATGTAAATGCTGCAGAAAATAAACATGGCCGTCTTGTTTCAGCGTGGTGGTGCAAGGCGTGAAGTCCTTCTGTCCCAGTGGATGTCATGCCATCATTGATACGGGAACCTCCCTAATTACTGGACCGACCAATGAGATCGTGCGTCTGCAGCAGCTGATTGGAGCCACGCCCAAAACTATCGGAGAGGTAGAGCTCTGTGAAACCCAGCGTGGTCGTGATATGACACAGTATTAGAGACAAAACACTCAGAAATTTAAAGATTGATCTCAAAATATTTTCCAGAACCAACTCTGAAATTTGAGTTTCAAAAGTCAAAAATTTGCATGAAAAAAATCTGAAATTTTCAGATTAATCTCAGAAATTTTCCAGAAGACACTTGGAAATTTCTGAGTTTCAAAAATCAAACATCTGTGAGAAAAAAGCAGAAATTTTGAGATTAATTTTAAATTTTCTAATATCAAAACAAAAAAAAACAACAACACAGAAATATCTGAATTTTAAAAGTCAAAAATTTGGAAGAAAAGAATTATTCTTGGTTGCTAAGAAGTTCTAAAATGTTCAACTTTGAAATTTTCTAAGTTTCAAAAGTTGAAAATTTTTTGACTTTTGAAACTCAGAAATTTCCAAGTTTTTTTTATTCCAAATTTTCTATTGGGATCTTAGATTATTTTTACAAATAAAAATCTGAAAAGTGTGGCATGCCTTTGAATTCAACCCCCTGGATCAACACAGATTCTGTTCTTTTGAGGCTTTTCTTTCCCACCTCTTCTCATCTACACAATGACATTTTCTTCCATTTTACAACTTTTTTTTTAAACAGTTTTAAAATGTTGACAGATTCTAAGCTGGATTTAGATACATACTTTGACTAGGCCATTCTAAAACATAGATAAGCTTTTAAACAGCTCATAAAATGTCTGGCTACATGTTTCAGGTTGTTATCGTGCAGGAAGGAGAAACCACAGCATGATGCTGATTATTCTCTACTGAACCTCTGAGGAACATTGAAGAAAATCTGCTTTTGTTTATCAAACTTAGCTAAATGTAATCATATTAGCTTGTTTACTAATTTGTAGAAATGTTTTGTTTGTTTCAGTTTCTCATCGACTGTGCCAGATTGTCCAGTTTGCCTCATGTCACATTCATGCTGGGTGGGAAGGAATACACGCTGACATCAGAGCATTATGTTAGGAAGGTAAGGGCGCCGTCTGCTCTGCTGATGGAAACTTCACCTTGTTTGTCATGTTCTTTGCTGATGACGTTTGCTTGTTTAAATTATTTTATTGGGTGTTTAAACCCTTAATGTTTTCTCCTTCTTGCTTTTTTGTCAAATTGTGACGTTAATATCAAGCAGAGATAAGAAGAGTTGACATATCTCTGAGTTTCTCTTTGTTGATAAAAATTGGGTTGAACATTTTTCCCTTAATAAATAAGATTAGCATTTGAAAATTGTTTTTTGAATGTTTTATGATCAGAAACATTTAAAAGTGACAAAAACACAGAAACAGTTTGATTTAGAAGAGAAAAGTTTGAATTATGGGAAAAAGTTTAAAAGAAAAAAAATGCAACATACAAAATGTAATTATGGGAAAAATGTTAAAATTATGAGAGAAAAGTTGGAGTTCAAAAAATTTTAATGAGAAAAAAAGTCAAAATAATAAAAAGACAAAATTATGAGAGAGGAGAAAATTACAACAAAAAATATGTGAAAAAAGTTAAAATTATGAGAAAAATTTAAAATGAGAAAATTAAAAGTTAAAATTAGAAAAGTTTTTAATAAAAAACATTTCACTTGAGATGAAAAGTCAAAATTATGAGAAGTTGTAATAAGAAAAAAAAATCTTGAAATCATGAGTAAAATTACAAGAAAATTTTCAAAGTAACAAATAGCTAAAGTGATAAAAGTCTAATTTACAAGAAAAAGGAAGAAATATGTGAAAGTCTAAGAAAATAAAGTTAAAATTGCAAGAGAAGGTTGAAATAATGAGAAAAAATTTTAATTACAAAAAATTTCACAAAAAAAATTATGAGAAAGATGAAATTACAAGAGAATATTTAAAATAAAGAACACTGAAATTCTGAGTACAAGAAAAAGTTTAAATTATGAGGAAAAAATATTGAAAAATCTGAAAATCATGAGAAAAGTAAAAACTTCGAGAAAAAAAACGTTTAACTTAAAAAGCAAAAACTGAAACTACTACATGCAAATGAACAGATAAATTATATTTTTAGAAAATAAACATCTTGTTTGGAAAGAACTGCAGTTTAAACATTCTGCCTTTTATTAAAGATATTTCATTTTAATCTCAACTTTTCAACTTTATTCTGTTATGAAAATGAATGAAAATCCACTTTGTAGCTGCGTCACTGCAAGAGTTTAGTCAAATTAAAAAGTTAAGCCTCCAACATGTTTACATGTTTCAACAAAGCGATAATTTGTCATAAAAATCCGTTTTTTATCTTGTTGGTCTGCCAGGAGGCGTATGAAAACGGGGATCTGTGTTTCAGCGGCTTCCAGGCCTTTGACTTAGTTTCCCCTGAAGGCCCGCTGTGGATTTTGGGAGATGTATTTCTGACTGAGTACTACAGCATCTTCGACAGAGGACTGGACCGAATCGGCCTTGCTCATGCCAGACACCCCACCGAATGATGAGGACTTCCTCTGGCATGAGGGGATGATAACCTTTTCTGTGCCTCTTCATGAAACAGGCTGAAGTTTTATTTTAAAATAAATCTAGACATTTATCTTTTATGTTAGTTTCCTAAAATACCAACATTGACACTAAAGCTGAGAGGTTTGCTCCCCTTGCCACTGAATCACGATAATGAGGACTGCAGTCTCGTCTTTGACCACTAGATGGCGACCAAGAAGATGTTAATTTGGGCTGTTGGCGGCTAATTTAGCTTCCATAAAACCATAAACCTGCTGGTCTTTTCTTAGATTGTTTTCTTTTTATGCTTTGTTCATTTTATGTTGATCACCAATTTCTGATACATTTGGCTTGTTTACTTTTGTGTTTTTATTTAATTTCAGTGCAACTTCAATATGACCAATCAGAGAGCCATATTAGATCAAAAACAGGAGTAAATGTCCAGTAAAAAACTTTTAAGTTTCTAGAAAAAGCATGGAAATTTAGGAGCTTGAAAAATTGAAAATTGGCAGGAAAAATATTCAATGTTTGTGATTAACTTCAGAATTTTTCTAAAAAATTTTTTTTGAAAATTTGAGAAAAAACTGGAAAATTTTTAGATTAATCTCAGAACCTTTCTAGAAAAATCTGGATTTTCTGAGTTTGAAATACAATTTTTCTAGAAAAACTTTGTTTTGGTGGAAATATACTCCTTTCTTTTCTATCTAAAATGGTTCCAGTTCCCCATTGTATCCATCAGGACCCAAATAGGAAAATGCAGTAGATCCGCTTCAAACAAAAAACTGTGGCCAACCAAACTCAAACTGCTGACTGAAATAAATTGTTGGAAGTTGCCAGGTCCGTGTTTTTAGCTCAGGATTTGGACCAAAACCACTTTTAGCACCTCAAACAACCAGAATCCACTTGTCTCCGTTTTCTTCTTCTTCTTCAGTTTTTGACGGCGGCTTGCATCCATCAATGTTGCACCATCTCTTGTATTTTTATACTCTTTTTCTTTCCTCTAATTCTCCGAATGAGGTCAGTATTTTTCAAAAAAACAAAATGTTCTCCATTTTCTCTCTTCTAATCCAAACTTTACGGCTGATATTTTGCGTCTTTGAGCTCGTCGTTCTGGTCCGTTTCCTCCTCATCGTCCTCGTTTCCCGCCGTTCCCTGGAACTCGCCGTCGTAATCCGGTTCCGGCAGTTGGAGCGTGTTGGCGGTCGGACTGGGCGATCTGCGGGATGGATGCCGACCCAGGCCTCTCCTCCGGCGCCCCAGCCCTTTCGGACTCGGCAGGCTGCGGATCGAGGCCTTGGAGCTCTGCCGGGAGAACTGCAGGGAGAACTGCCGGCCCCGCGGCCTGGTTGGCGGCCGGTTCTTCACGCTGACCGTCGTCCAGCGGAACTCCTTCGGTCCAAGTTGAGTTGGGGAACAACAAATGGAGTCGGTCCTGGACATACTAAAGAGAGAAAGAGCTGGAGCAATAAAACACAAGATCTACATGTATTTTTAAAAAAGTATTTAAACCTTTCAGAGTTGGGTAGTAACTAGATAAACTTACTCAAATACGTTTACTTAAGTGAAAAAATTTACTTTTAGGAGTATTTTTTACTACACTATACTTTTTACTTTTACTTGAGTAAAATTTCTCGACCCACTGAATGGAAAACAAACAGACCTGCAGTTTCTATTAGTTTTATATTGAAAGAAACTGATTTAGAAAATATTTCTTTGCCTGATTTAGTTGGGGGTTTTTTTGTTGTTTTTTTTACTTATATTAATTAGTCATTTTTGTCCTTAACATACCAAAATATCCACTTAATTTTATATTTTGGTGCAATTTTTAAATATTAAATGATCTTGGTCCTTCAGTACTTGAGTAAACTTTTTACCAAATACTTTTTTACTCGAGTAATTTCTTGGACGGCTACTTTTTACTTTTACTCGAGTAAAAGTATGTTGATGTCTTGTGGATCTGAAACACTAAAATGTGACAATAAATCAAAACCAGAAGACGAATCAATGGTCACCTTGTAGTTTCCACGTTTGGTTGTTCCTCAGTTGGGGAGTGATCCAGACCGTTCTGATGTTTCCCAAAAGACTCCCCATTGTGACAGGCATCAGAGAGCAACGGCGGGCTGACAACCAGCCGCGGGAAAACAACTGAGGATGAACTCTCAGGTGACGGCGGGTTGCTGTTGACCTCCCTTAAGGTGGACAGGGTGTCCAGAGACGATGGAGGGATGGCTAAGGAACAGGGTGGAACCATGTCCGCCGAGCCTGCGTTCCCCCTGACAGATTTTTACCAGAAAAATTAAAACCATGAAAATCATCTGAATATTACTACTGGATTGTGTTTAAGGCGCCGATACCTGAAGTCCAGGAAGAAGCTGCTGGTTGCATCGCTGCTGTGCCGCTTGAAGACGGGTCGAGGATGTCGGAGGTCAGGAGGTTCCTGAACACTGAGCAAGCGTCGGACTCGACCCAGAACCTGAAAACAATAAAACAACAATCACATGAAATTATTCAGTTCCCACAAGTCTGAGCAGGAAGTGATTCTCACCACTGAACCGCCATCTTGGTAGACAAGAGCAAAGCATAGATCATGGGTATTAAAACTTTTTTGGACCAAAATTGTTGAGTCAAAAGGATTTTAGAACCGAAAAAGAAGTTATTTTACCTACTTAACAGTAAAGCATTGGTGGTTCAATTAAACAACAACAAAAAAAGTAGTTAGATTCTTGTGTAAATTATTCCAGATCCAACAAAACTTTGTTTTGAGTAAAAGTTACTGGTGCTTGAAAGCTGATACAGAAAACCTGGTTATTTAAAGTCTTGTTTTTTGGGGGGGTTTTTTCCCATTAAGGCTTAAATGTGTTAGAAAAACACATTTAGTCACATTCCTGTTCTTATATTTGCTCTACACTTCTAATATTAGGGTAAAATAATTTAAAAGATGTAAAAATATAAGGCGTAGCTTTACCGACTCTTGTCGTCGAGTCAGCTGAGGCTCCTGCTGCTGTGGTCGACAGTCTGAAACCTCACATTCGTCAAGCTGCAGGATGTCAGAAAGTCTGCAAAAATGATGCATATAAACCTTATTAAAATGATGGAAATAAACTCACTTATTCTCCAAATCATTAGCATAACAAATGAAGGGTTATGTTGGTAAATTTGACCCCATGTCGGTGGTGGATCCGAGGAAAGAGGGGATGCAGTAATCTGCAGCAGCCAGAGTGTATGGCGGACGAGCGTCGCTGTCGTTCCAGTAAACGTCTTTGGTCATGTGAGGAAGGTTCATGTGCATCTCATCCACCGCCAGCAGAGACACCTGGAGGAACAGGTGAGCCAAAGCTGAACCAAAACTTTTCCTCCTTTTCGGGAAGTTTGATGATTATTCACAAATGCACATATTTTTTTATGTTCCAGATTAAATAAAACTATGTTTAGTTTCTAAAATAAATTTCAGAATAAAGCTTTTTACAAAACAGTTTCCAAAAAAAAGTTAAAAAAGGAAAGAAAAATAAGTAGCAAGTTATCTAATTTATTTTGATAACTTTGTAAACATGGGTTTTATGTAGCTATTTAATAGATACATAAATAGCTATTATGTATTTTTCCGCTTAGAGTTAATTTAAATATTGTGCCCAAAAGTGATTAAAGTTTGAAAATATACCAGAACTAAACTGGGATGTAGTAGTAAAGTAGTAACTCCTATTTAAATTTTGTAGACAATGTTAAGTTGTTTATCTAAGTAGGTTACTATGGAGCTAAATTGGAGCCATAAAGACACAAATTTAAACTGCAACAGTAATGGATGCAATTAAAATCTAAAGAAGAAGAAGAAGAAGAACGTTTCCTTGTAACGTAGCCGCTAGCTTAGCAGCGAGAAATTGTCGGAGGTAAGTCACGTTTATTTTGTTCTTAAATGAGGCAAAGTAATTTAATAGAGCGTTAAATTGAATAAACATTAATGTGGTCATTATTATAAAGCTACAGCTAACATAAACATATTGTTCCTAGCCGTTAACATCCCATAATAATCCACACTAGCTAATAATCAAACCTGCTTGTAGTCGAGTTTCGGACTAAGACTTCATGTCACGTCTTTCATTTTTGGGAGTTAAACTCGAATTTCTTTCTCTCTGATCGACATTATTAGTAAAATAAAGACAAATTCCGCCATTTTTGCCACCTACTGAGCAGGAAATAATTAAGAGATTATTAAGTTGTTTTTTTTAGTTGCTGACCTGAAGGTTTCTGTCAATGATCCAGTTGGCCTCGAAGTCATCATCATCTTCTCCAAATGGGTTAATCAGTTGCTCTGCTACCTGAGAAAATACAAACATCACTTGATTTCAGACTTATAAGAAACTTTTTCTGGTTGTTTTCTGGCTTCTCTGGTGCTGAAAACTGACAGATCAAGTCCAGTTTCATCTCTTTTTTAAATTTATTTACTTTAGATTAAAGTAGGTATGAAAGCCTAGAACCAGGCCATAGTATCTGGTCATTTAAACTTTTTTTTTTTTTTACATTTGCAAAAAAATCACAACACAACAGCTTTACATTATTGTGCAGTTTAATGAACAGTAGTAGTGGGCACAGTTACACTAATATGCTGTAATTCTTTCTGAAGCGAAAACAACTTGGGTAGGCGTGTAATAAAACATTTGAGCCTGTTGAGGACACGTGTCATTTAATTTTGCGTTTTAGCATTAGCTTTCATTAAATATGATTTTAGAAAGCTAATGCTAAAATCATTAGCATTAGAAGAAATGTTTACAATTAGTGTTTTAGGGTTAGCGCACTAATTTTTGCGCTATCCCTCACTAGCTTCTTAGCATGATTAGCAAATCTTGCATATTTTAATTCTGTTTTCTTAGTTTTAAAACTTTTCACTTACTTTACGTTCACAAATTCAAGGTTATTTTTACAACTTGTAGTTAAGAAATTGTTATTAAACCTTAAGCCAGCCACAGTAGAAAAAAAACTGCAGCAGGGTGAAGATGGGGATGTAAAGATCGAGGTCGTGGCCGGAGTGACCCTGAGTAGGGTCGAGGAACTGCCGACCAATTAGACAAGCGAAGAAGAAGGTGTAGACGGCAAGAGTGACGACCTGAAGACAGAAAGACGGATTTCACAAACAGTGCATCCCACCCAGAGCTCTGATTTGGTTACAGTGATTACCCCTGATGAGATTACACGAGCTGCATCCGTTTTTCAGGACTGACCTGCGTATAAACCAGCGGGACGCCGACCCAGTCATAGCCGAAAAGAGTCGCACACCACGTCCTGAAGAGATTCATCTCCTGAGCACAGACAGGAAGCAGCTGTTTGTCACCAGCTACAGACCTCAGATTTCTGTAAGCTGATACAGTAAATGGAAAAACGTCGTCATCCGTCCCTCTGGAGCAAACCCAGTGTCATATTATACCCACATTTCTGGTTTCTGTGGTCACTAAGTGGGATATAAATGGGTTTGTGATTGCAGTAGAGCTTTTTATCTCAAAAATAATGTTTTCAAATTTAATTTTGAAAAAGTTTTTAAAATCCAGGTAAATCATTAAATTCTAGTTTAAAACGAAGAACTTATTAAATGTTTAATTCAGCATGTTGGTACTTTTTGTAGAGTAAATTTGAGTAAATTGGAAAATTATTATTCATAAGCACTTTATTTCTTAGGATTTCAGATGTTAGTGAAAAGAAGCTTTTTTGTAATATGTTCGAGCCACTTATTTATAGTTTTAGCTGAATTATTTAGGAATTTAGCAAGTTTAAGGGATTATAAAGTATACAATTAAATACTTTATACCAATTATTTCTTTATGGATCTGTATATGTACTGGGTTCTGTGGTTTCTAGCAGATTTAGCAAGAAGGATTCTCTTAAACAGATGTAAATTCATTTCTGTTTTCTAGTTTTACTTTTGCAAATCACACTAATAATTTGATCAAAAGACATCAAATAATTATTAATTATATTTAGCATTATTATTATGAAGAACATGCAGCAAAAACCTATTTTAATCCAAATGTTTTTTAATGTTCTCGACGGCAAAGAAGTGACATTCTGGAAGCTTAAAACTCATAAAGTTTTGGCCAAATTTGTACCCTGAGTGAAATTTTAATAATTTAGTGTAATTAAAAATGTGCACAGCTAAACGGCTCTACAGCGCCCCCTAACATGAGATAGAGAGCTGACATTTGGTACAGAGGCAGAATCCTTTGAAACAAGAAAAACAAATCCCTCAGCGGTATGCCCTAAACCCAACAAAGAGTCGGCCATTTTGGACCAAACAGTAATTTTTGGATGTTTCTCACTTTTTATATATGTCAATCTTTAACAAACTTCTGGGGCTATTGGCTTTATATATCAATATTTATGTGAATATTCCCTTAAGGCATTGGGATTAAAAGTTATCAAAAGCTCAACCGACGCTCTGACAGAGTTAATCTCACGTTCAGAATATTCTGCAGGTCGATGCTGTCTTGGATGCGTCCTTCCTGCCGGGCTTTAGATGCCAGGTTGGAGAACCAGACAACAGGTATCCAGTACTTCAGGTGAGGAGAACGGACGTTCTCAAACACCTTCCTCTCCTCAGGAGTCATGAAACCTGCCGATGAAAGGACGCATTAATCAAACTTTCTCCTTTGGATGTTGATGTTTTGGTTAAACTTGAAAAGAGAATCAACCTCTGATTCGAAACTTAATTATTGTAAAATCAACCGACTTATTTGAATTTTCTTTATGTTGTGGAGCCTCTGAGATTTTAACTCTAAATTCAATCTGTTGCTCACAGTCCTGCTCTAATTGCTCATTAACGAGCCGATCTCAAATGCCTCATCAGGAACAGACAGAACCAGGAACGATGCAACCCTTCATCTGTCATTCACCATTTTGAGTTTGGACTCAAACATTAATAATCCAAACAAATCGCTTCTCACCTGCCTCAACCACATGATCGATGGTTGGGAATCGCTTGCAGACGGCCGTACTGACGGAGCGGAAGATGAGCAGCGATGTCAGGTTGACGTAGCGTACCAACGTCCGTCGGAGAAGGCGTCCGTATTCATCTTTACCCTGAACGCAACTAAAGGAAGCAGAGAAAACAAACACAATGAAGTGAAATAACTGCCATGAGGGGGCGCTGCACCAAATACCACTGAAGGAAACGATTTGAAAACCTCTGAAGACACTGAGTGCAACTTCCTTCTACACAAAATGTAAACAACAAAAGAGCGGCGTCAGATGTTCGCAGTTGGAGGATTTCTCTTTTGGTTTTGGTAAAAGACCAGGAGCCATTTCTCCCTCCAGCGCTGGTTTCTCTTGTTTGCTTTGGTTTTATTTACCCAGACAAATTTGCAATGCAAGCATTCGAACCATTGTGTACATTGAACTCTGGTTGAAGTGAAACCAGAGTTCACTTCAATTGAACCCAGACTGAGGCTTGTAGACGGACCAGAATTAGCTTGTTTGGTTAAATTTTGCATCCACACTTCCCCAAATGAACCAGATTTATAGACAAACAAACTGAACTTTTATTAAAGCGGACTAAACATGGTTAGTGTGAGCGCACCTTTACTTACCTGGAGATGAGGAACATGAGTCTGTCTGTCCAGGGAAGATTAACGAACTGATTCCACCAGCGATTTACCACCAAAGTGACATAAAAACCTAAAAAAATTCAAAGAATACTCAGATTCTTCATCCTATCTCAAAAGTAGAACACTTTTAAAAAATTTTAGAGTAGGAAGAATACTAATCATGTTTTTATTAATTTGTAGCAACCACCTAAGAGAAACTTTAATTTATTTGGCTAAAGCATCCATGTCATATCCACAGTGCCAGAGTGAATGAGTTTGGACAAAAACGAGGAAAAACTCATCCTGCTTTTAGTTTTCTGTGTTCTTTAATGATCCGTTTCCATTAGTACTCTGCTAATGAGGCAACAAAAAACCCACCAGTCTGCAGGGCTCTGCTATCGCTGGAAACACAAAACATGCTGATAAATTTGAGATTTTTGTGCTTCTTACGCCAAAGTGCCCGTTTTTTCATTCTTGTGGAACAAGATGTCCAACAACCCAGATGAAATTGATGTCCGTATTTGAGTAGAAATATTTCTAATAGTTTTACTGACTTAAAATTTACTCACGATGTTTCTACTTCCCCATTTAATCCACATATACAAAAATAATAACCAAATTAATAAAGGACATAAAAACCCATAGAAAGCCAAAAATATTGTTCATATTTGTTAATATTTAGAAAGAAAGAAGAAATAATTTATATTAAAAGTGCTATCTAGATGGAAAATGCAAACATTATAAACATATAGAATATATTATATTAATAAAATTCCCTATAAAGTTGATTTTGGGAAGTAAAAGTATACCCAGGACGAAGGTGACGGGGATCTGCTCGGCGTATCTGTCGCAGTAAATGGAAAGTTTCTCAAATAATCTCTTCTGCTTCTCTGAGAGGACGAGTCTGCAGGACGGAGAAGGAAAAAAAACAGAAACATTTGTTGAATTAAAGCGAAAACAACAACTGAGACAAAAGAAGGCGGTTTTGTTACAGGATGTTTGTGTTGCCAGTTTTTCTTCGGTAGCTGACCAAATTTAGCAAACTGATTTATTGTAGAGAAACTCGTTTTAAATACAAAATAATCTGAAGATTTTGAAATTCTCACTTCCTAATAAAATCTCAGTCATTTTCAGGGCATTAAATACTTGATGGAAAAGCTCCTATGTTGTAATTCAGAGGTGGTGGCTGATGAATTTGTCAATAATACAGACATGCAACGACATAGAAGAGACAGGAAAGATTAGTGGAGGGACTTGATTAAAATTTGCAACGCCTGTTATTAATCATAAAAGATGTATTGACACAATTTAGCTACATTTCCAATTAAAAAACACATTTTTCCGCCAAATTATTGAATAAATAGACATATGAGCTCAAGATCAAATACATGTAATATGTTTAATCTGTTATATTTATCAATCACATTGGTGCACAGTGTTTTAGGAACCTCTGAACTTTTATGGAGCTTCTTTAGAAACGTGGATGCTAATGTTAGCATTGGGGACGTCAGCGCTGCTGCTACATGTTTAGCATTCAGATGCTATTTTAGGCCTGAATAGCTTCACTAATAGGCTAACTTCTGTCAGCACAACTTGAACACAACAATAGTTTTTTTTGAACGTCCAATCAGATCAATTTTAGAAGCAAAAATGAGCCCAAAGTGAAGCAGCAGCTAGTGGATGTCACTTGTGCGACAGATTTACTGGCGTACCAGAAACGTATGAATACAAAAGTTCCTGAACGTTTTGTATATTAAAAAAACTCAACTAATTGCATTAAGATTTTTAATGCGTTAAAATCTTTGTAACAATTCATCAATACAAATGCATGCCACACTTTTCAGAAAACTCAAATTGCAACATGAAGAAATTTAAACCAGTTTCATGAATACGAGTGCTTTTCTGATCATTTGTTTAGCTGTTTTATAAAATAATTGAACGCATGAGATTCTGCAGCCAATCAGCAGAGGATGATCCAGATATTTCACAGGATCAAGAAATTTTCATACTTTTTCTAGATTTCCTTACATTTCAGCATCTGACCCACAAAATAAACTTGACAGAGACTTTGGACCTTAACTAAAGCTTATTAAACAAGGACCCAGCTACAAAGCAAACACAATATTACTTTTATGACAGTTTATTTCGTCTATTTAAAGTGTGTAATTAGTTTTTGGAGTGTGTGACCTGTAAACGAGGCTGAGGACGGTGTAGAGCAGAGCAAACAGGATGAACTCCCGGTACAGCAGCTTATAGATGCTCCCCTTCCAGCGCAGCAGCAGCCGGTGGAAACTCAGGAAGGTGGCGTTGGCTACTTTACTGGAATAAGTGACGGTCATCCTGAGACGGCAACCTGAATCCAGAGGGCTTTGACGCTCCCACTAGCTTCTCATGACTCTTATCTCCTGTTCACTTAAGACTGCTGCAGCAAAATTAATCCAAACAATCATCTTCAGTTCCGTTTCAGAGCTGCTTTCCATCAGGCTGCTGTCCAGATTTGTTTTTGCTCCAACCCAACCCCTTCTCTCTCGCTCCTGTTTCTCTTCATCGTGATGCTGTCCAGTTGCCCAGTAATGCAAGGCAGCACACACACACACACACACACACTGTGGGTTATATTGATGAGCTGCTGGGCTAAATGTGGTCATGTTTCAGCAGTGTGTGTTGGCATAGACAGCTGTGGAGGTAAACGTTCAAAAACAGAAACACAGTCAGTGGCAGAAAATAGACAAAAGCAGCTGGTTAGAGGCAGTGGCTTTACTTAAGCTGCTAAAGGAAAACATTTAATGAAACGCTTAAACTAAACAGATGTTTTTAAATATAAAAAATGTTTTTAGCATCAATTTGCTCATTTTTCTAGTTGGAATTTACCATCATCTAGTGGTTATTGGAAGAATAGCACAACGTACTGTGTGTTTTATCTTCTGGCATTTGTTACGGCTCCGTATGCAAGAAGATTAGGCTCCAGAAAAACAAGAATTCAGAATTTTTTTTCTTAAAATTCTGACTTTAGTCTTCTGAGATCAAAGGTAAGAATTCTGAGGAAGCAAGTCAAAATTCTGAGAAAATTAAATTCAGAAAAAAGTCAGAATTCTAAGAAAAAAAGTTGGAATATTGAGAATAAAAAGAATACGGCAAGAAAGTCAATTCTGTAAAAAAAAAAATGAGAAAAAAGTTAAACTTCAGCGAAAAAAGAATTCTGAGGGGAAAAAGTCAGAATTCAGAGACAAAAAGTTGAAATTCTGAGAAAAAAATTTCAGAATTCAGAGAATTTGTTTTTGGAATTCTAAGAAAAAAAAATTCCAAAATTATTTGGAATTATTTCCAAATAAATAGTATTATTTGGAATTATTTATTTTTTTATTAGAATTTTTAGTAGAATAAAAATTCTATTATTTTCAGTGGTCATAATTCTCTGGTTTGGTTTTAGAAGTAAATAAATGAAGCTGACAGGGAAATTGTTGAACATAGGTGAAAGGTTGCAAAGATGCCTGATGACGCATTAGACTCGTGAATGTTAAAAAGGCTTCACTGATTATGTTACTAAGAGGAGCAAAGCAACAAAAAACATATCTGGTCCCAAAGAGCAGAGACTGGGACAGTTTGAAACAGTCATGTTTTTGTAAATGCACCTTAGAAATTCAAAATTCAATTTCTCAAAAACAAAACAAAAAAAACATGTAAATATTACATAAGGATGACTGTTGACTTTGGACTTGACCACAACTTTTTCCCTTTCACTCAACTTTGTATGACTAGACTATAGCAAAATAATATAAAAAATTTTCTGAGACATGGATTTATGGGTAAATAAATTAGATAGTTCATTTTGTGTGCCATAAGTATGTATGTAATAGATGAGTTTCACTTTCTAGAATGAGGGATGAAAAATATTAGTTTTTCCATATCTATTATTTTTGTGTAGTTGTTGACATAGTGCCTAAAAAAATTTGTCCATTCACATAGCTAAATAAATTCAGAGAGCAGTTTTCAAATTATTTTACAAAGATGACAAAAAGACCTAATATAATACGGAATAAGGAGGATTAGTTAATTGCGATGGAGACAAATATGATTAAAATCTGTATCAACAACTCTATAATATCAAATAAAATCTAAATAATGAACTTTATACACCAAACTAATAAGCCTAATTTGATCATTTTATTTTTGAAAAATAAAATGAAAATGTTGTAAATATTTGAGGAGTGAGACATCTTAGTATTTTTTATCCTTACTCGAGCCGTTCCAGGAAGTGACGCAGAATGACGCATTTCGAGTCAACCCTCAGCGCTGTTCTCCGGTCAGTTTGTTCTCGTCTCTGGAGCCTCGCCTCTGCCTTCCGTTTGTCAGGGAGCTGATCTCGGATCTCCGCCGCTGCTCCGAGCCGGAGGAGGCGGCATCACGCGGTAAAATCAAGCGTTGATTAGACGCTAACAAACAGCTGCGGAAGCACATGCAGGTAGGAACACTAAATGTGAATAAAACCTTAAAACAAACTCTCTTTTTCTTTAAATCATCGTTTATTTAACCTTTTTGTGCTCTCTGTTGCTTTATAACTTCGTCAAACAAACCGTTAGGTCGCCATCTTTGTTTTAAATTCGACGTTTGGTGTATTTTAGTGAGAAAATCTGGCGTTCTCATTTCATTTGCTACCTGTCCGTTAAAGGAAAAAAAACAACTTGAAAAAGACCAGATTTACATACTTACAGTGGAAAAATAAAATATTTATGCTGAGTTACGAAGTAAATCTGGTCAGAATTAAATAAATAAAACACAAACTGGATGTAGAACTATGATGGTATTTACAGTTGTTTGGGTGACGTCACAACAGGCTAGGGCAGTTTGATATTTACTTAATATGGTCTGGAAATGTATGTAAATAAATTTGACCTTTTGCATCTTGTAGTTATTGCTGCATCTTAGCTTCTGAATCAATTGGTTAAAATGATAGAGAATGAACTAATTAATAGACCAGAAATTATCCACAATTAGCTGATAAATACTATAATTATTTATTATTTTCTTTTGAATGCTTTTTCCTTTTTGTTAATGCATCAAAACTGAAAAACTCATTGATTCTTTGATTTGCATTTTATTACCTTGAGCATTTTTTTTCTTATGTGTTGAAAGACAAAACTGAACATTTTGTTGTATCGGCATCAGAAAATTAGATGTCAAAGAAAATTGTAAATAAGTGCCGACCTAATCTCATTCAAGACCAGCAGATGGTAGCATTTACACTTCTTCCATTTCTATTTCAACTAAATTTTACTTAAATTAGCTACTTTTAAAAATATTTTTTATCTTTCTGGAATATTACTGAGAATATATATATATATATATACATATACATATATATATATATATATATATATATATACACACAACTTTATTTTATAAAAACACAAATCTTACACACACACATACTTTTTTCACACAGTCTTTAGTGTGTATTGAGCGCTTACACAAA
>CAEFZY010008447.1:0-25950 GCA_903066815.1 Brachyrhaphis roseni | reverse complement strand
GAAGACTACAGAAAAAACGGATGCATCAAAGTTTGATCATTAACTTCCACTTTTTGAATAAATTCATTTGCATGTTCATGTCACGGCCAACTGTGCATCAGTTCCCTGGAAAACGGAGACGAACCACAATCTGTGCCCTCGGTGGAAAGGTTGAAAGTCTGTATCCGCGCCGTTACTTTCGGTCAGAGTCGCTGCTTTTGGTGGAGAACACAGGAAATGTCACCGTTACGCTTGCTCTTGTTTCTGTCTCACGCTTTTATTTAGACACGCAGAGAAAAGAAAACAGCCGAGGACCGAAGAGCAACAGATGGCGGCTAGAGCTCTGAAGTGCGGCCTGACAGAGTGAGTGGTATTTCACTGTGACCTACAATTTGTAGAACAAAGCAGGAAGTGACAAAAAGAGAAAGGATGATCTGACTCCAAGTTGCAAAAGTTTCCATGCATAAGTAGCAGGAAATCTGCCAACACAGCAACACAGAAACATGCAAAAACCCCGACTCTTAATATTCAACCACAAGATGCCCAACGGTTGTAGCTGCCGATTCAGACCAGGAGGATAAACTCAGATCGTCAAAGATCTTGGAGAGAACATTCGTTTTCATCGGGATGTTCCAATTCCCAAATGATTACGCAACTTCAGCTTCAAAAGTAGGCAGGAGTTAATATTGTAGCAAAACTTTCTTATTGGTAATATCTTATGTTTTAAAAATCAGTTAAGAAAAACTAAACACACTGCGAGGAAAGAATAAAAAATAAACATTGAAGAAACAACACGTCCTTTTCCAAGGAGTTGTGCAAACATCCCGTTCCAAGGAACAGAATCGTGACTCTCTGTCAAGGTCACAGCTACAGAAAAGCGGGAGGTCGATTGCCATCGGCGGCAGTAAACATGAAGGTCAGTCAGGGTCACGTACCGTGGCGGGAGACCCCGAGAAGCAGCGCGGCCGTGTACGCCAGGAGGCAGCGAAAGCGACCACCAGCCATCTCTGTGGGGAGCGGAGCAGAGTCTGTTTCCTCTTCTGCTCACTGCACAATGAGAAGTCAGCAAAGTTTAAAAAAAAAATAAAAAAAAAACAGAAGGAGGGAGGGGTGGAGGAAGCAGGTTGAGCGTGCAGAGAAATAACGTATCTGCTAACACTTTAAAGTTAAAAAGGTTGTTTCTTTCAATACAGGTTTTGTTTTTACTATTGTGTTCACTGTATCTCCATTCAAATTTTGAATTTAATCACCTCGGTCAGTTCCAAGTGAAGATTTCATGTAATTGAGGAAGAAAAACGACCAACAAACTGACCATCCACTGCAAATAAACTGCTGACATCGTTCAGGAGGAAACATCTCAATCAGATCCCATCACCTCCCAGACCTTCACTTTGTTTTAATTGTTATTATTTGAAGGTTTACCTGCCTGGGTTATTCAGACTCATGCAGCCAAAGGTCACAAACTGATGGGCGGACATTCTCCTTCCTGTTTTTTGTTTTAGTAAGCAAAATTATAACACCATCATTTTGCATGAGTCTTCTTTGCTGCACTGTACTGTACTACTGTACTGTAGTACAGTACAGCGAAGAAAGCAGCCACAGACCAACACACAACGTTAGACTTTCTGCACGGTGTGTTTTTTTTGTTGTTGTTTTTTACAGCATATATAATATTACACACAGCTTCCACTGCTTATCCCATCAGCTCACTAGATGATTTCTGGACTGATGTGAGACGGGGCTTCAGGTCAGCGGTGGGTTTCGTTACTCAGACGGAGGCCGTTCTGCTCCGGTTTCTATGCTGCTGCTGAATCTTGATCAGTGAACAGAGGCAGCTGGGGTCTGCAGAGCTTCAGATGTTTTGTTTCTGAATTGTTTCGCGACCTCTTGTGTGAGTCCTCTTTGCGCTCTCGGAGCGATTGTCAGCCACTCCCAAGAAGGTTCCTTCCAGGTTTTTCCTGTTTGTGGCTAATGGTTCCTCATTGGGGTTTGGTAGAGTTTCGAAGCTTAGAGAGGGGCGTTCATTTGTCGAGATCAGAAAATGGAAACCCTGAATTTAACCCGTTTCATGACCATGAAGAGCCTAAACACTTATTTCAGGGTTTTGAAATCAATCCTTGTATTGGATTGTGAAGCAAAGCCAGCATCGATGTTATGTACTGACATAACGACAGCATTTATTTGCCTCTCTTTATTTGAAAGTGCTAAAGAGAGAGAGGGAAGACAAAGTTCACTAGACCGGGAATTGAACCTGCACCACCACAGCAACATTTTGTATGGCCTGCAAGCAATGAAGGGAAGACTGATCTAGATCCTTATATAAAGAATATAAGTTATCCATCTTGATAAAGGCAGGAATGAAGGACAGATCCTAACACAAAATATACCAGCGAGGCCAGAATGTGGAATCCCACGTCAAGGAAATTCTGGTTTATTTTAACCGAGACAGCTCTATTTGTCAAACAGTATTTAAACAGCTGCAAAGCAAGTTCCTTTAACATCTAGATAAGGTCAGAGACTAGATAAGGGGATGTTATTATCTACGGATTGAAAGCAGCACTCGAGCGAATGAGGAGGAAAGCAGCAGGTTTCCCCGAATCAGCAAACAAACGAAGGTCAGTAAAAGCCCTGAAGAGTGCGGTTTCTGTTCTGAGGCGGACGGCTTTTAGCAGGACCTTAGAGAGAACAGATAGTTTGGAGACAGGTCAGGTATTTTCTGGACCTGAACAGTTTTGTTTCTGAGTGGATGGAAAGCAGGAGAGGAAGTTATACCAAAGCATGTTTTGTTTTCATGGCGACAACAAACATAAGAGACTATTAGTACTCCACTGGTGTGAGCACTGAACTTTCACACTTTGTAAAAAAACTAAAGCTGTTCTGTAGCTAAGAGCTAAGCTAGCTCGTCAGTGCAAGCAGCCTAGTGAGCGCTACATGTTTTAGTAAGATACGAAGACCTAATCTAACAGTTTATATCAACAACCACACAGGAACTAGACCACATCCTGCCATCAGTTATTGATGGGGAAATACTGATGTGACAACTGCTCAACATGGTAAATAAACTGTGTGCATGCCACAATTAGGTAGGTTGGTCACAAGAGCAGAGCAGAGCAGAGGGGAGCCTTTATTTGTCCAACCCAGAAGGTTTCAAGACCATAAAGAAAGATAATGTGATCATGTTTTCTGCCCTTCATGCACAGGTACATAGCAGAAAGCATTGACTCTGGCTCAGGCCGGCATTTACAGTCTCACGCAGTGCACTCTGTTTATCGGAACCTGTAAGTTTAATAAGTGACACTGAATATAAATAGCGTAGGTGTGTTGTGAAACAGGCTCCCAGTTTGTGCATGAGAGGAAGCGATGCTGTTGACCTCTGAGACAAGGCCAAAGGTTTCCGCTGTGAAACAGTAAATTAAGCGGTGAGCAGTCCGAACACATCTAACACTGGGCTGAACGTTTCTTTCTCACCAGAAGGTTCTGAGTTTGAACCGCTGGTTTAAAAAAGTTATGCATGTTGGGTGGAACTTTGACCCGAATCCGGCCTCCGGGGTTGATTTTGCAAACAGGGTTTTTGTTACGTCTTTGACCCAGAACAATGAGTTAAAGAGACCAATTCAACCAGTAATATCTGGGATTAAATGATAATTTCTGATTATAACAAATGATAATAATTATATATATATATATATATATATATATATATATATATGTATGTATATGAGATGATGTCCATTTCCTTGAAGTGACTTTTATTGGAAACAGAAAGCAAATTTCTGCAAATATCTGAAAATGTTTTTAGGCAACTGTGAGTACACACCATTACTGAAGTGCTAATAATACTAATTATGTCAGATGTTTGTAGTCTTGGTTTTGGTGGTGTTACTATTACATAAAGGAGGGAAACCTCGTCAATCTTATTGTTATTTACTGCCTAAAGTATTATTTTACACTTCCAGTTAAGTCCTTCTCACAGTCTTCCTCTTATTGGATTTGGACGTTATGAAATTTCATTGAAGCGGTTGAAGCTAGAGTCTCATAAAACAATAGGAAATTGGCTTAAAAGCAAGGAGATAAACTCTCTATTACATGATAAAGCTACACAGATCCAGTTGTGGTACAGCTGGACGTTCCCTGCATTCGAGGACCGTACTGAATAACTTTTAGCACTGTTGGATTTTCAGTCTTCTTTTCAAGCTGGCCTTGCTCAGCCCAACACTTTGAACACCAGAAGGGTCTTCAGCATATAACAAAAGGTCAGAGTGCGACCCGTTTCCTCTATTGCGCAGATAGTGGGCCTTGCAAGACTGGACCTATACGCAGAACTAACTGCATAGACTAAGGTTTAACACTTGTTAACTGTTGAGGAAGCAAACCCACACACAGATAAAGCCTGTGTGTAACATTAAGGCTATCTCAGAGTGCTGCTTCTTCCACATTACCAATACATCTACAAAAGGCAACAGTAGAGCTTAGGCTATAGTTTGCAGCATATGTAACTGTGAGAACTCCATGTACGTTTGCTGGTGGAGTCGTAGAGAAATACCAAACAATTCTGAAAATCGTAGCTCCGTGTCATCGTCATCTGAATGAATGGATTCAGTTCCTGCAGTGAAATGTGCACCTCTAATTGTGCACTTTTCATCACAACCCTCTTTCTTCCAAAGACAAATCAGAGGTGCCCGTCGCAGTGACCAAGACTGCAAACGACGCGGTCGCCGTAGCAAACGGGAAAAGTCAGATCATCTTGGCATCTTGAATCAATTTTAATGTTACCACCTGAGGTTTCTCAGAGTTTATCTCATGCCTTATCTATGACTGGACATCTCAGTTATGACTCAAAGCTATTTAAAATCAGGCATATGAAAGAGAATCATTGACAGGCTAAAGATAAGAATAGGCATATTCTTTTCTTTTAAAATAAGAATATGACAAGGTTATTCTTATTCTAACAGAACAGGAAGATTGATTCAGTCACAGGATTACTAATCTGAGTTCCAGTGGTCGCCTCCCCAAATGATCACATAGATGTTACGAGCTCTAAACAATAATGGCGGATTTTACCGTGTTTTCCATGGAAACAAAACCACATCATACTTCCATGGAAAAACTGGCTTATTATCTGGTGAAAACCTTTACCACATTCTCCCAAGAGTGAAACTAACCTCCAGCTTGTCACCATGATTACAGTTCCTATGTAGAAACTACGTTTGACACCAAGGTGAGAATAGTCGGCATGAACCCTTTAATAATGACCTCATCTTGGTAACACTAAAGGGTGGAGGTGGGAGTGTGTTTAGGGTCTATTAAAACCTCACACACAATGAAGTTAAAATAAACAAAACAATGTTAAAGCTAGTTTACCCTCTCTTCAGCGTGGGCTCAGAACAAAATAACAAACAAACCAAAGTGTAACATTTTCTTCTCACTAACTGTAGCACAAAAAAAGGAGAAAATACTAATAGGCAGCTCAACCCTTAATCTTTTCAATATTAAACCGGTTTGATGTGCAGAAAACAAAAACAGACCCACCTGACTTAAGGGTTATGCAGCTGATTGGAAACATATTTGAAGCTCTACTGACTGATATTGGATTGAGTTGTTATGAAATAAACTGAACTAAATTTAAAGGATTCAATTTTATACAGTGAAGGATACTTTTCTTGTTACCTGGCACCATTTAACTAAGCTTGAAATTTTGAATAGAATGAAAATATGCGTATATTTTTAATGAAGATTCAAATCAAACCAAATGTAGATGAAGTACGTGAGGATGGCAAAAAGTGAAGCAGTAGATGTTACATTTTCAACTATTCCAAAATGCTAAAATGTCTAAATTACATTTTTTTTTGTTAGCTTACATCAGTTTACTTTGAGGATGCGTTTAAACCCTTAATTTCCCCCTTGTGAATAATCTCATCTGTGTTGCCAGGGTAACCCCGCCTCTCACCCGAAACGTTCGCTGGAGATCGACACCAGCACCTCCTGACCCCACGAGGGTCAAGGGTGATAGAAAATGGATGGATGGATAATCTCAAATGCACATGAACATCAAAAAACAAGCGTCAGGATATACAAGATGATGTCATTTGTTTGTAAAGTACTGAAAGACGTAGGAGACGATAAACGTCCGTTCTTGGAAATCAAGGCGGCGAACAGGGATCTGGCTTCCAGCAGCTTCCTCTTCTCACCCGATGCTTTCTATACATCGGTTGTTCCAGACTTCTGTTTTGCTGACATGCACCACCTGTTTCTGCTTTCAGTATTAAGGAATCAAAAATACAGAGTTTCTGCATTGAGTGTGTCATTTACTCCTTAGTTACATTTGTTAAAATAGACTTATGACTTAGTGAAGAAACCAAGTCATTTTTCTGTGTAACACCGACAGGCCTCGGTAACTTCTGAAACTTTCTTTTCCTAAAACTGTGATGGGAATTTTTTTTTTTTTTTTTGAAGCAACAGCTCCACAAACTAAAATGTCTGAACAGCTCAAGGAGTTTCTCATAACATTTCAAAGCTTACTTTATTTGTTCAGTTCAGTTTAGAGAGAAAGTATGAGGGTTATTTGTATGAGTAACAAAAAAAAGTTTAAAGAAAAGTTTTCGACCTTCGATCTTTTTCATTCTGGCGCGTCCAGGTTGGATTCCTACAGTTACATTAAACACACATAAACTTTAGGGTGTGTTTTAAAAAAACGTGGCGGAATTGCAGGCTTCCTCTAGAGGGTTTTGTGGAGTCCCTCCTTGAAACACCAAAACACATTTACTGGCATTTTGAAAGAAGAAGTGACACAATACCAGTAAAACTATTCCAACCAGTGAGTCAATTAGAAAAAACAAAAACCAAGAGGGAAGAGAAAGGACATCCTGCGGAGCGGAAATAAAACGATTATGAAGGAGGCTAATTCACGTTAGCATTGCAGAAATATTTAATTTCTTTAGTGAAATGACACTCGCATGTCCTAACTAGATGTAGAAATATGAGTCTATGTTATCTTTTCAATTGAAGCATCATCTCAGCTCATGCACATGTTGTGCAATGATGTGTTTTGCGCAACTCACTCAGATCAGATAACTCTTGTGGTAGACAAACTCAACCCAGCAGCCTTTTGCATTACTAGCCTTTCTCCTCGCCGGACCAGAAGTGTCACAGCTCGTAGAAACGCATTTCAAATGCCTGGGTGGGTTGTTGATGTGTGTGCATCGAGGCAGGAGAGCACAAGACGTGTGAGTTTCACTCTGAATGATGAGCACTGCTTTTAGCTTCGCAGTCGGACTGACATATCACCCCACGTAAGCTCTAACGTATCTCCCCTGCAGACCACCAGAGCGTGTGACTGGAAGAAAACCCACAGAGCTCCATCATGTGGTCAGAAGTGTAGCTCTGAACGCTGAGCGCTCTGAATACCACCGGTTTCGTTCAAGTGCCTCCCACTTCCCCAAAGCTTTGCAAAAAAAAAACAAAAAAAAACAGTAAAGCTGTAGAAGAGATGACACCCACACGTCTGTGTAGAGCTCAGCTGGACTGAAGACAGAATGTGCTTCAACCTGGCAACTTTAATGTTTTATGAGAAAGAAGCTTAGTTGTTCTTTCTCAGTAACACATTTCGAAAGCACAATGAGACGGCTAAGACTGTGTAAACAATTATTTTGTGGTCATAAATATCACAGGATTAAAAACAAATAAGTATAAAAGACATATTGTGAAACAATACCAATATGAAAATGTGAAAAAATGCTAAATGTATTAAATCCTGCTAACAAAATCAACACAAAGAAAAGAAGAAAAGGTTGATCCAGTTTTCTTTTGTTTTATGTATCTCCAACTGTAGTTATTCTGGGTTGAGTTGAGGTCATTTAATGATATTTAATGAGAATCAAGTGGCCAAAACTAGACTCAGAACCACAATAAAACATTTATGAGGTGACAAATGGTAAGAGAGAATAATATACAATTGATGTTAAGTAACATCTGAGTGAGATTTGGAAACTTTACTTTTTGTAAACTAATTTTAATCAAAGATCCAAGATAAACACACAAATACACAGTGTTCAGTTACATGAGTGTACTGGTTTGATTATTGGTCCAGAATCGGACAACTGGGTACAAAATTACAATTGAATTTGGTGAAGTGAAAGGACTGGGGAGCCATTTTACCTTTGTTGACCATTGCAGCAAATTCAAACCGTTTCTAGTCTTAGTGACGCTGAGATGGAGGCATTTAGATCAGACGTCTCTAACAGGTTCTGAACAAATGCTTCACAAATCTAAGATAAAATATATATACAAATGTTAAGACTGTTTAACATAATGAAAATAAAGTGTGACAGAGAGAGAGAGATAGTGATCAGGGGAAACGTGAAGAAGAAAAAACCCCAGAAGACCTCTGGTCAGCATAGACGAGTGTTTTGCACTTCCTCTTGTAGAGAAGTGTCAATGTGATTGATGGCAATGTGCTAAAACCGCAGGGAGCGAGTCGAAGCGGTTGAACTGTACGGCTGTCTGTAAGCTGCACTTTAGAGCATAAATGAAAGCTGCAAGTTTTCAGCATTCAGTCGACTTGACGCTCTTCTGGTTTAATGATCAGAGAAAACACTCAGACATTAATAATGAAGATTTGGGGAAAAGGTTGTGTTTGTAATTGAAAATGGTTTCACATTATTAGGATTATCCTGGATGCTCCATCTGGACATCAGCTGATGGTTTTACAGCTGATGGTTTTACAGCTGATGGTTTTACAGATGGGTGATGGTTCCAGGAAAGGGAAGCAACAGTGACACCTGCTGCCAATCTCTTGGTACTGCTGACTTTAAAAAGTAATATTTGTAATAAATTATAGGGATGTGATGAACTAAAAGGTAGAATTAATTGGTACAATGAAATAGTTGAGTTCTTATATAATGTCCAGATCCAAAGTTTTCATTCTATTTCTCATATTATTGTTTGTCACTCAGTGGTTCTGTGTTAATTCACTGATCCATGTTCCCATTTCATACACTGTTAATAACATTTCATTTTCAGACTTTCACTTTGTAATCAACCCAGTTTGTACTCATGCACTTTAACAGCTAATAAACATCCAAGTGACAAAATAACGCAGCGTAAATCTGCACTACACCTTCACTTGGTTGCTTTCCCCACCAAGTGCATCAGCTGCTGGTCGTCTTCGCCTTTTCATAAATTAGCAGTTTTGGTGAATTTGAGTAGGAAAATGAAAAGTCTGCCATTGTTTTACAGCTATTTCAACATGTTTTGTAAGGACTGGTTCAGGTGAACAGCTTCCAAAACCAAAAAAAGCCGAAAGGACAGACGGTTCAATGAATCTGGACACAATCTGAGCATTTTTGATATTGCATACTCAAAAAAAGCAGTTTTTTAAAAATGCAGTTTAAAAAATCTTAAGTCAAGATTTTTTAAATGTTTTTTTTAGATTTCTTTTTTTTTGTGTGTCAATGTTAGAATCTAATTATTCATTGTAAATTTCCCCGTGCAAATTCAAATAAATTTTTATATTTTTGCAACTGTTTTTATTTTTTTCTCAGTCATTAGTAAAACAGAAGAATCTTTAAACCAGAGGTCAAGAAAATAGTAATTTATTTCATGTTAATGTGCCAACTAGTATTTAATGCAGCAACATACAAATATTATTCATCATAAAACCTGAGAAAGATATTAAATATGCAAATTGGCTAAACAGTCTGTTGTTCTTCTCATTTCAAAACCACAAAACACCAACGTGTGACTAAAAGCAACAAGCAGGCAAAATACTAACAATGACTCATAACTATGTGAGATCCTGCGGTTTTCAGTTCAATTCAGTGTTTTATATTTCACCATCTCAAAGGACTTTACATAAAACAAGACAATTCAATCCAATCATACATTCTACTTGTTCCAGATTATCAAGTCAAGTTTGATTTACTATTTGAATTTGTTAAATTAGATGTTAGGTGTTTTACATCTAAGGAGATCCAACAGATCGTTGCTCTGTGTTGTTTCGTTTTCCTCATTAGAAGCATGTACGCAGCGACAGTGGAGAGGAAAAAAACCTCAGTTTAACAGGAAGAACCAGAACTTGCCTCAATGTGAGAGACCAATTTCCACAACTGGCTGTGGTTTGAGAAAACAGAGCAGATTCACAAAAAATAAAACTTTTCTGATGGATTTTCTGGGTTCATCTTGTTCTCAATCGATCGTCCTGATCGCTGATGGGAACTTATAGAGGTGAGACGTTTTCACCTGAAGAAACAAACAAACAGCATCTTTACTCATCCCTGACAAACAGGGTTTTGAGCGTATCAGCAGTTCGTACCTTCTTATGCATCTGCAGCACCTCTTGAGTTTTCATACACCAAAGCATCACCTGTCAGTAATTAAAGCGAAATGTTACATGAACATTAGACGGTACGTAGATTTTTATTTTCTTAGAATTTGATCACAAAATAGAAAACTGACCTGGAGGAGGTGAGGAGTTGAGCTCCAGCTGACTCTGGTCCTGGTCGGCTACTGCGGCGTGTTTAAACCTGGAATGAATAAACAAATAGTTACAATTTGCCTTGTGAAGGAATCAAACTTTAATACGAAAAAGAGAAAGAATCCTACAAACCTGGAACAAAATAGTTCTGTGGAAAAAACAAACAAACCAAACGGGTTAAAGCTTTATCAAATCAACTGTTAGTGCAAGACAAAGTTTCAAATAGCATATCTTACCCTTCAACTTTGTGTCGTGAAGCAGCCAGACCAGCACTAGGATAACAAGAAGTCCGATAACCAACCTAAACCAAAACATGACGGGAGGAAAACCACATCCTGCAACAATATGGAGGCAGACAGAAGAACCATGAGGGGACAGGACAGCAACCTGTGGCTCTGAAAATAAAATACTAAAACCATATTTATTTTGTTTGCATTATTAAAGAAGTTTTAAATATCTTTTTGATGGCGGTTAATGGCTGCCTACAAGCACTCTCTCATGATCGCTTTGCTAAAATCTAGTTTTTAAACTGAGCTATAAGAAACTTCAGAGTGATAAAATATTTGTCTTTGTTTGAAACATTGATGACTCTGAAGGCTTAAAGTCAGGATATCAAAACCACCACAGTGCGTTCACGAGGATGATTAACAGCACTAAGACCCTCCTCCTGGCTCTGATTGGTTGTTTCTGGTTGGGTTCGGTGCATTTACAACTCAGGGAGCAGGTGAAAGAGATCAATATTTTCACTGATGATCTGTCTCATAACAAACTGTTTAAACATAATGACAGTTTTAACAAATATAAAAAACATCTTTTAATAAAAGTTACAAACTGCAGCTTTGAGACAAGTTTGGATTCGTACAAGCCACTGTTACTGACAAGAAGAACAAGTTCACCATGATATAGTTGCTCTTCAGACAAAAATGACTAAGAGTGGAAGATTTTCAGAAGATGGAAAAATAAACTGCAGTCAATAGGTTTTGAAATCTTTCTCTTTTTCACCTTTGACCCCAATATGTCTAAAAACCTTTTCTTGTCAGAAAAAGTATAAAAAATCTCCCATAAATATGAAATAATTTATCAAATTTAATACCTTCATCTGGATTCACATGTTCACATTTAACCCAACATGTATTGCAGCCTTTATGTAACAAGAGATGTAAACTGTCTCTTATTATTCTTAAACGAAATGTGACAACATCCCCTTTTCTCAGAACTTAATAACTTGCTAACTTCCTTTTTATTTGGAATCGTGTCGAACAATTCATATTTCATTCTTGATAAAACTGGTCTATGTTTTCTTTACAAATGTGAACTTAATACACAAACAAGTGAAACAGAATAATTCATATTTCTGAACATACCTTCATTAGAGCCAGACTCTGTGTTGTTGCTACATCTCAGTGTCTTGGATTCTAACTTATCACTGATAATGTTGGAGGCTTTGCAGGTGAATGTGGTGTCGCCATCTTGTGGTCTAATGATGTACTGCAGTCTGGGCCCGTTTCTGGTTTGGGTTCCTACAGTCCAGCTGTAGGTGACGTCACTGTGAGGATTTGCTTTGCACTCCAGAAAAACTGTACAAAATCCATCTGATCCAGAATCAGTGATGTTGGAAAACACAATGGAATTTGTGGATATGGGCTCTAATGTGAGAACAGAGGGAAGAAGAAGAATAGCTTGGCATTATAATGACATTATATCTATGGTTTATGTATTTATAGTGTGTGTGTAAGATATTCCTTCTACTCCTTCTGTTGTGGTTATCGCTATTTTCTTTAATGTGGCAAAATTCTGCCAAAAGAACTCAATTATTAACCTTTAGTTTGAATTTTCTGTGACCTTAAACATTAAACAGCTGTTGTATGCAAGTTGCTTTAGGACTGGACACACTGGTGCTTTTATTAAAATTAGAAAGTTTATGAAAAGCTGTAAATGGATTATAAACATTCAGTTTTTTCACATTTCTTTTAAAGGTTGTGAACAGAACCATCATCTTACCGTGAACTTGCAGAGTGATGAAGACTGAACCTTGTTGGCCTTTGACCTCTGTGATTAAACTAAATTCTCCAGAATCTTGAAGAGTCAGGTCTCTTATTGTTAAACTAAAGCTTAGGTTATTGAACTTCACTCTGTCCTTAAATGGATTGGTTGGATTAAGACCTGAACCTTTGATGGCTACTATTGAGCCTCCATATCTCCATATTGCCCTGCTCACGCCTTCAGATGGTAAATTTGATAAAAGCTCCACAGAGTCTCCAACTCTTTTATGAATGACTTGTTTTCCTTCTGAAGCCTCCACATCTGAAACACATTATAAACATAATGAGGAATCATTCTTTATGTTTCTTTTAATAAATCTCCAGCTGGATTAACAACTAACAATAAAGCAAATGACAGAAATATGATCCTCTAGTTCTTCTCAGCAAAACTTTATTTAGTAAGAACATTTGTCAAAAATATTAGCGCAGATCACAGCTGATGTTTCTGATCTCATTTCTTCTACGAGACGCTCAAGTAGAAAATTAGATGTATGCAAACTTTTTACTTCCAAATTTCTTTTGTTGTCATCCTGTGTGTTAATGACATTTGCTTTAAATACTTCATTCACCGCTGAGTCAGATAAAATATATTATTATTCGATGTAAGCAGAAGTCAAACATACCATGACGGCCTAGTCCAAGAACAAGAAGGAGCAACACAGACTGAAGGCTTCTGGGAGAGAACAGCATCTTTATTCTCTGCAGCTCGATCAGACGTGACCTGGATGAGGCAAAGAGAAATGTTAATGATGGAACTCAAAAATGTTTCGGACCCAGCAGAAATACTTCCTAAAATACAAAGAAGAGGAACATCACAGCCTGCAACAACATGCAACTAATATAAACTCCTAGATGTGAGAACAGTTTTAAACTTGAAAATATTCAAAGGTTTTTCAAGCACAGTTTCACCAAAGTAAAAAACTCATTAAACTTTGATGTTTTGCATCCCTCGTTCCAAACAATCCCAGAATTAAATACTTTACCTGTAAATGAAGATAATATCAGTGACATATAAACTTTCCATCACAAGTATCAGCTCAGCCGTTCTTGTTTTTCTAGCTCAAGAAGACTTTTCAAAACTTCAAGAAACTCAGCTGCTGGGACTGATTCAACAAAGCTTTCAATTTTCCCTCAGATGTTAAAATTTTCCGGTTTTAAGTAAGAGAAACTAACAAAAAAGTCCTTCTGAAGCCAGAATTCAGAGTGTCAAACTCACAACCTTTGACCTCAAAGTCACAAATCACTTTGTGACGTTGAAATGTAATGATAGCCACAGTCAAAAATTGAGCTGTGAAACTCAGGACTTTTACTCTTGATTTGATATTCAGCTAGTAGAGATGACATTGACATTGTCTTTTGTAATCCTATGGTAGTGATTGATTTTCTTACTTTGTTCCTGTTGTCTGGTCCTGCTCTGAGCAGAAACTGCTTGCTTACAGTAACACGTGTCAATCACAATCACATGTCAGTAACCAGGTTATCCATTTGTAATGGAACATTTCATCATGTACTCCTCACCCCTCGTTTCCTTGGAATTGTCTGAATAGTCTTATCATATTGGTCACAGCTGGTGAGGTTCTTCTTTGCTGAGTATCGCTGCAAACATCAGCGGAGAGTCGACCACAACTGCTGCCTGCCTACGATCTCGTATGCACACCCATAAAAGAGAGTAACAGACCAAAATGGAGACTCTCACCACTGGGTAGAACCCAAGTGCACATTAAATGTTTAGAGTGAGTCTTGCCCATGGATAAGATCCTACATTGTCAGAAAACAGCAGGTTTGATGCTCCAGACTATCTGTTATTTTCCCAACCAAGAACTGATCAGGATCAAATCTGTCCCCATTAACGTCAAACACAGACCCCCTTTTCTTAACAAAAGGCAAATGGCTCAACCATCTGTGTTGAGCTCCACAGGATTTTGGTGAATTACATTCAAAATCTTCACACCTGCAGTTCAAACAAGCTTCTTTTCAAACAGCAACTCCCTGTTGTGACAAGACCTGATGACCAGAACCTACAAAAGGCAGCCAGAATCAATTGTTAGCTAGAACAGACTTGACAGACTGTGAATGTATTTTTGTCCTCAACTTGCAAGGTTTTGATAAATTTCTTAGTTTCTCTCATTCAGACTCTTGTTAAAGTAAAAATTTTCCGCGACAGAGCCCACCTGTGTTCTGCTCCCTCCAGCCACAGACACACAGTGAGATTATTGATAACGGTTCTGTGTGTAGATGATCAATATTAACTCCTGGTTATGACCTTGTTTCTGTGATCTAGATATCATTTACATTGCTTCACACCTGGAGCTCTATATTCATCTCTGGTTTAACTATCCACTTCCTGATCACTCAGAGTAACAGTCAGTTATGTAGTGATCTCTCTTAATGTCATATTCACAAATAACATTGAGGAACTAAATCCATCTGTCAATTAATTTAGCTTCAAGCAGCAAGAATGCAAAATGTATATAAACACTAAACTTATTATAAACACTAAACTTATTAAGTATGCCTCGTTTATTGCAGTTAAATACCTTTCTATATATTTTGTTGCAGCATAACATGAATGTTGTTCTTTCATAACCACAGACCAGAAGATGAGACTTTTACAATAAAACTACATATTACTATAAACTAATAGTAAAAACAAACATGCTATGAACGAAGACCTCAAGAACCTCAAGACCAGCTCAGCCAGACGAGGCAAGTATTATTTATGTCTGCTAGAGAATAACATTCTTACCTCCTTATGCTTACGTTGGCTGAAGGGAGAGTGTGATCTGCTAGAGAGGCCACTGCGAATGAGTCAAATCAAGGAAGTGGTTAGAGTTGGTGTTGCTTTAAACATCAGATCTAATGACGAGTCAATTCTTAAGCATTTCTTCTTGCATCAATGTAAGCAACAATGATTGCTTGTAACAATGATTGCATGTACTTAAACAGATAGCCTAAATGTAGTGTTTAATGCTAGCTGAGGTTTATTTGGTTTTGCTCAAAACAACATATAGAGAAACTGAAATACATGACCAGTTTTAAGTTGTAGCCAAAAGCAAAGTACCTCAAATAATGGAACCCTATTGTAAGTTTTAGTTTGTTCCTTTGAAAATAAAGTGAAAACATTTTTCCACTACAATTTAAACATCCATGGATTATCTGCCACACTTATCCTTGCAGGCTGGCTAGAAGGGATGGTCCTTTTCTACAGCGGTAAAGGTCACTGGTGTGACCTGGAAGGGTCACCAGTCCATCGCAGGGCAACACAGACACAGATGGACAAATAACCACACAACCACACACACATCCAATGAGAATTTGGTGTCAAAGCTGCCTTGCAACAAGAAGATCCTGGGTTTGAGTCCCGGCCTGCTGTCGTTCTGCATGTTCTCCCTGTACATGCACAGGTTCTCTCCAGGTACTCCGGCTTCCTCCCACAACGCCAAACATGACTGCTAGGTTACAGTTTAAACATTAAATATGTGACCCACACAAACATTTTACTTAAAGCAAATTATTGTGTTGACAATTTTATTTTAAAACAATAAGCAAACAGATGCTTACTGTTTTAAAATAAGCATCTGTTATGAAAGACTGAACTACGAAGAACTAAGAGTCAGGTATTGCATTCCATCCTTAAAGTTGCATAAATGATGCATTTCAGAGCACTGCTTGTCCATAAGTAAAGTATGTTGGTTCCATAGAACGCATCATGTTTGTGTTTATATTTTATTAATTATAATCCTTCAACAGTTTGTTCAAAACAGCTGCAGCTTTTGGATCTTCAAAACAGGCAGTGATCTTGAAGTTTGCTACGACAGGATTGTTTAACCCAAAGACACGAGAGGTGGTTGGACAGCTTGTTTGTTTTGTTGGCAAGGCAACATGCTTCTTGTTTTGTCTTTATTTCTGGACTCATTTAATGATTTTCTTACTTCCTGTGTGATTTTCTTTAAAGTAGCCCGTTGAGAATGAGCTCATTTGTCTCTACGTTGTTCCTGTTCTTTTTTCACATTCAGAATAAAGAATACGGCAACCCACATGAGTTTGGTTAGCAACATTGTGATGTAGACGAGATTTCATCAATACTTGAGTTTTGTTGGTTCTCGTTTGTGTGAGATTAGTCGAATCAGGTCTAAAATGGGTGAGTAAAAACAGTAACTCTGTAAAAGCAAAGCAAACGGCAGGCATCAAAGCATGGGAAGAGAAAACAGAACAATGCTGCTTCTGGTGAACAACTTTATTTAAGCAAAGTGGAAAACATTTACAGAGAACAACGAGGAGCCGTCACGATTTCCCGCTACGTTCATCCTCTTTGAAGGCAATGTTTTTTGAATAAATTTAAACTGGCTTTTTTTTTATTATTGTTATCATTTAAATGGCTATTATATTTGGCACATGTATTGTAAACCTATTATGTATTGCCTTCATGTCTAATAAAGGTGAAGATCTGAACGCTGTTCGGTCTTAAACTGAAATGTGTATTTAGGAATGACAGTGATATAAGAACATAATAAAAACATATTTATACTTACTGTCTGTAACTTACCCAGGCGATATGCTGTGTTATAGTGCATGTAAAAAACATGCAGTAAAGACACTGGTTCCTGTCATTAATACACACATTGTAACACACATGTATGTGGCTTCAACAGGGACAGGGAAGCTGGACAGAACTGATGGAAAGGTAAATTAAGCCGCATACAGGACAGTCCTGAATGAAAACCTTCTTCTAAATGTTCCAAAGACTTTGATCTAACAAAGGAACAATGACCAGAACCAAACCAGAGCTACAATGGATGGATTAGGTCCAAACTGTGACCCTTGAAACATTAATTTGTCCCACCAGCACAAGTAGTTAATGGTCAGATATAAACCTAAACACATACAAGTACATTTTACAACACCAGTATAAATCTAAATAACAGTAAAGACTACTATTAAAAACGCAAATTAAAACAGGAACTTTTTCAGTCGGTTTCAACAACGTGACTGGCTCTCGGTTCCTCCCCTGTTCTCTGTCACGTCCGCAGGTCACTCATATAGTCTCTGTTTCTCCTCCTGAGCCTCATTATCGCTTCAGTCTCTTCTAGATCGATCCACCATGAGCGGCAGAGGAAAGGGAGGTAAAGGTCTCGGTAAAGGAGGCGCCAAGCGTCACCGTAAAGTTCTCCGTGACAACATCCAGGGAATCACCAAGCCCGCTATCCGCCGTCTGGCTCGCCGCGGGGGAGTCAAGCGGATCTCCGGCCTCATCTACGAGGAGACCCGCGGTGTGCTCAAGGTCTTCCTGGAGAACGTCATCCGTGACGCAGTCACGTACACCGAGCACGCCAAGAGGAAGACCGTCACCGCCATGGATGTGGTGTACGCTCTCAAGAGGCAGGGCCGCACTCTGTACGGCTTCGGAGGATAAACTGATTTAATAAACAACAAAACGGTCCTTTTCAGGGCCACACACATGACTTTTAAGAAGCTAATATCCTATGAAATTACCTACACTGGTTGTAGTGCAATAAATGATTAACTGTTGAAGTTATTTTTTTCTTACTCACCTTACTTAAGGTAAATGACCTATTGGTAAAGAAAGGAGGTGCCGTAAAACGGGACCAGTATGTGTGAAGTTCAGGTACAACAAATACAACGTAACTAAAAACGTGCAATCAAATAAAATTAGTCCCCACTGCAAACTTTAGGGAAGTGACGAAGCTTTCAACTCCATGTGACCAGGTGAAACTACTGCTGCGCCATCTAGTGGACAAATCATGCAGTGACTATGATGTGATCCAGGTGTATATTATCAAGCTTTAAACTGAATGTTTGACGCCAATACGCAACTTTTCGATATTGTCTTACTTTTCAATTCAATGGCTGGACCAAAAGAAAATGTGGAAGTAAATAAGGAAGAGGGTTTGGATATGATTGAGCTTATTTTGTCATTTTAGCAGCAAAATGTCAATTGTCTTAAGAAACAGAACTTTTCACTGACTGGGCTGAGCTTTAAGTGGTTTCTCTGTTTTGAGGAAATTTCACCCGCTAAAGAAAATAACATTAGTTAGCTACCATGGCAACAGTAACATTATACAAGTTAAACATTTTTCTGTCTTTCCCAACAGTCAGGGGATTCTCCAGTTTTCTAAAGTTACTATTTCTTTGTATTCAATCCTTTCATTCCATCCCAGAAACACTCTAGCTGCTTTTGAAGGGCTCTAATGCTTCTGCATTGAGGTGTTATTGTATCAAAGTTCATTTTAACACAACAGACGCCTCACCTTCAGAAATTAAAACACATCATCTGCCGTGTTGCTTTTTTAAAACACCATCTATAACTTTGTGCAAATCTTATTGGGAGAAATAAGAAAAATCCTTCTGCATTAATGGACACAGAAGTTTTCAGATTGTTTTGGTTTGAGGGAAAACCAGGAGGAAATTCAATGGGAAGCCAGTCTGGAGCAGCTTTTAATTAAGATATTGAAAATAATTTAAACACAACAATTTTGTGACCATCTAAACCAGCTTTACATATACTGATATGAAACCTCTACATACATTTCCTTCATGCTATATAATCCATTTAAACAGTTTGTTCCCTATTCTCTCTATAGGTATCTAGGAAACCTGAATGTTGCCATTTACAAGGTGGCCGAACAAAACCAAATTTTTGGTTTGAACAATTTTTGTTCAAACCAAATGTTCTGAACTGAAACACATTTTAAAAACGGCAATCATTTTGCTTTCATTTGTGAAGAAACACAACTCATGCTGCCTTTCAAGCTGACCTATTAATAACCGTGGCACGTTTGAGTCAAACATATAGAAACAAGAGAAGGAATGCATTGTGACATGAAACTCACATCATCATCAAGATAGAAGAATTTAAACCTTGTTGAGGGTGTGGTTAAAGCCGATTATAAATAACATTGTTCTACTGTTCAGTCACTTGCACACCTGCTGGAACTCTGACAGGTAAGATGATGAGAGAGTGTGTGTGTTCATTTATCTCTATGGGTAAGGGCTAAATGTTGTTTGTGTCATATTTTTGATTACTATATATATATATATAGCACTCTTTGGCTGCAAATGTTGTAATAAACATACATTGTTAAAAGAAGTATTATTACAAACATTACAAATTGAACATTACAGATTCTAATATACAGACTATTTCAATTGTTCTTGATAAGACTCCGATTGGCTATGCATTTTGACATTTGGAATCTGCAAATATTTATACTTACTTGACATAAATAGTTCAACATAGATCATCAATATTTCTGTATTTTCACAGACCAGGTTGAATTCAAAATTGCTGACCTATATTTTTACATATGAGGTCGGACTGCGTCTAGGCCACCACCTGTCTGTGAGGTTCATACACAGTCTAGTAGGGAATCGTGTCTGCTTTGGAAAGCTCTGAGTATTCTCTCTGCTTTTTGCAGACATTTTCGTCCTGTTGGTCCTCTGGTCATTAACCTGTTACAGGTAAGTGGATCCTGAGGCATTAGAGATGAATAATGAATGAATGAACAAACTTCATATGTTATTTCTATGCATCACACAAAAACAAAACCGAGCTTCACAGATCAACAGACAAGGATAGAAGAAAAAAAAAATACTATAGCCCAACTCTGCATGCTGCATCTTTCGGTTCAGGAATCTGGTTGTTGTGAGGGGAAAAAAGTTGTTTAAATGCCATCCTGCATTTTTTCCAAACAACAGTAGTCGCTGTGAGCGGTCTGTTAAGATGCCATCTTCTCTCTGTAAATGTCCTGCAGATGAGACACTGATGGTTTCCTCAGCAGTTCTCATTACCAGACTCTTTCTGCTGTGCTGTTGTGAATGTGAGGATCCTTCCAGTGTTGCATTTGCAGAATGTTGTGTTGTGCAACAATAGGCTTGGCAATAAATAACTGTTAATAAGTAGCAGAGGCGATTGTAAACAAAGTCATTAATTTTAATCTGAATTACCAAGGTAGGGCAACACCTAATATTCTGGAAGTCATGTCTTAACAGCTGACAGACTCTGCCTGTTATTGCTTCATGAATACCTGTTTGGGTATTCATGAAGATGGATACATGCATATTCTAAACCTTGTCACTCCAAAGTACAAAATTTAACAGCATACCTTAACTTCCAGTTAAGATACTTATGTTGATAATCTCTAACTGGACTGGTAACATTTATCTAAACCAGAGATTCATAAACCTGGTCCTCAAGTATCCCTGCAGAAGCCATCACCCATTCATTTAAGTGAGGTGTTTGGAAGCAAGGAGACACCTATAACATGCAGGACAGAAGTAACTGAAGACCAGGTTTGGAAACCACTGATCTGAACTACTGAGTAAAACTGAAAAGAATGAGGAAAACTAATAAATGTCGCTTTGGTTCCGAGGTTTTCCCAAATATGCAGGTATTTCTCACAAGGAAATCATGCTTTCTTGATGTCAGGTGTTGTGAACCTTCTGGTCTTATTTATGGTCAGCGGGAGATATTAACCTTTCTGAAATATGTAGTACTTTTCATAATCATAATAATATTAGGGTCATATTGTTCATTGATCACAAGACTTTTCTGTAAAATGACTCATCGTTGTTTGTAATGAGTCTGAACATCGGATGATGAAATTAGTTGACCATTTTCTTCTTTCCTGGGTGTGTCAGCGTATCATGGAGTAGGGTGGAGATCAACAATAAAGCTTCTCAGTAAGGCAAACTGAAACTAGTCCTGATTAGTGAAGATGTATCATGTGGTGTGATTCTTTATAAGCTGCTCCAAACATTTCTGTGCTAATGGTGTCAATATCAACCAGATAGTAAAATTCATCAAAGATGGATTTGGCTTCTTGGTCAGAGGAAAGGTGATGACAGTCTGGACAGATAGGCACTTTGGCTTGGATAAGAAAAAATGATAAATGTCTGGAAATACATTATTTAGCTGCTCAACAAAGACTCTCAACACATTCTGAGTGATATGATCTGGACCACTCTGTGGGTTTTGATATTCTGGGTTCAGTTCCAGCACTTTAATCTCACTAAGTGTTGTTATTTTGAATATTTATGCTAAAAAAACTTTGTCTCTTCTAATTTTAGGATTGCAAACTGTGGTGGAACAACGTTTTCAAGCAGAAGCAACACAAACAAAAGACACCTCTGTTTGATGTGACCATCATGGAAAGTAACTCAGGAGAAGATGTGAACTCTGCCCTTAGTCTTGATGAAAGAAATGATTTATTTTATAATTATGAACCGTACATTTCTGCACATGTGCAGATCCACCCTACCAACACCCTATCCATGCCTACCAACACAAAATTGTTCTCAATGTTGGCACTGTTGAATGCCTATGTTCCCTGTTCCTACCTGAACATGGAAGAGTGTCGAAAAATCCTAGGACCACCTGATCCCATCTATGGAGGTCCTCCCTTCGAAGTTAGAATGCAGCCGTTTTCCAAACTCATCAGCGTATCTGGCTCAAATGTACGCCTGATTCATACAGATATTGCTACAAGGTCTGTGGGGCTATTGGCTTACCTAGGCATTCCCAGAAGTTCCTTAGCACGGAAATGTGTATCTCTGCTTTGTGGAGAAGAAGTCCAACCTCACACTGTCCAGTTTGTCAAAGATTTGCTAACAAGGAGAGAAATGGGTCCAAAAGGCAAAGAGAAATTCTCACTGCTAATTAAAGACATTGTAGAGCAAGAAAAATTTTATAAAGCCCTCTTTGTTTTGAGGAAAGCTTCAAACAAATTCCAAGACAAACACATCTTCCCCCAAACGCTTGCTCGGCTGTATTACATTGGAGGACGTAACCCAAACTTCGAACAAGCTGAGAAATGGGCTAAAGAAGCCATCAAAAGAGCCCAGAACAACTCATATGCCGCAGACACTCTTGGACAGGTGTACAAGAACCATTTATTGAGAGGGGCCAAACAATCCAGTGAGGTAAAAGAAATGGCTGAGAAGGCCTTCGGGGCGTTCAAAGATGTAGAGATGAAAGCAGAGAGGGAGTTAGACCCTGAATGGAGTGAATACGATGGCTGTGCCAACTACTCCAATTCATTCAACAACCGAGGCCATTTTGGTTTCATTCAAGTGGCCAAGATCGTCTCTGAGAAACATGAACATCTCAATCTGTTTGAGGACACCCTAAACTTGAAAGTTGAAGACAAATTTGAGTTTTTTGAATGGTATCTCAGCTACTCCCAGCCTGACAGGACAACAGTGGAACCAGATTACTTTTGGAAAGATGTTGCCATCTGCTATCAACAATACACGACGGAAGACGCAGCTGATTCCACCAGCTTCCCAGCTCTTCTCGATTGTCTGAATCACGGCCTTTTTGTGTCAAAGGAAAAACGAGCTTTCAAGTCTGGGGTGACTGAGAAAACACTGCCACAGTTGGAGCAAACCCGAGATGAATTAAAGACTAAGTATGAGGAAAATGTAGATGATGTGAAAGTGGCAGAGAGGTACATCCTTTCAAACATCATCTTGAACAACAAAGATCCCCACTCTCCTCAACTTGCCCTGGTTAGAGAACTTCAGGCAATCCTACAGAGGTTTCTGCCCACTGGGGCAAACAGTAGAGACCCAGAGTTTTACCTTTTGGTCCTGCTGTTGTTTTGGCCAGAGGAACAGCTAAATGTAGGCCAAGAAAACAATGATGAAGAGTTACAAGAACCTGACACAGATGAGGATCAGCTTCAAGAACAAACTATAGAGGAAGCAGATGTAAATGAGAACAATACAGGAGAAGAATCTGAACAGCCCCCTCCTGTCCTCATGTATGAACTTGACATGGAAGAATATGTCACCTTGATGGAAAAAGCCTACGACAAAGTCTACGCCAAGTACCTTCGGGGTCGTTACCTGCTGCCACTGTTTTTCCTAGGGAAGGGCTCTGGACTTAGCAGATGGATCCACAGGTCTAGACTGGACAAGATGGTGGAAATCATGGTGGAAACTCAGCTCGCTAATGAACCAGGTGACACAAATAGAAACAAGATGAAAAGAAAGAAGATCAATGATATGTGGAGGAGTGGGGAGGTGTGGCAGCTGCCACAAATCCAGGATATGCTTCAGCCCGTTCAAATGGAGACGATGCAAAGCGGAGAAGATCATAATGAGTTTCTTAGTGTCGGCGGGAAGAAAATAAGAAAATGTCTGTGCCAGGTTCACCGTGTGTGTGAATCAGAGCGTTTTTATCTTGGCTTCAACATCAGGGGTCCTGTCATCTTCGAAGTGGAGGATCAGTAAAACACCTTTGATTGTTCAGAAAAACACCATTATAAAGGCACAAAGCAGCAACAGAACACCGTTTGAGTCAATATTGGTTTCTAGGATACAAAGCAGCGTTTTCATTCACTCCCTATAGTTTCTGATTCTCTGGGTCTGTTAAAAGAAGGCACTCTGTGAATTTTCCAACCAGTAATGGCTGAATCAGGGGTGGTATAGCATTACATTTAAAAAGCTCACCGATCCATTTTCAGCTTTATTCTGCAAACTTCATGTTGGATCTTCTTACTGTGACCAAATATGTTAATTACAGTGTCTGATTTTGTCTGTTAGGTTTTAATGTGGAAGCAACATCTTGGATTCTCTGATGTCATTAATATAACATGAATGAATTGGCTTGATTTTAATTTCTCTTTCTCCTTGTTTCTGTTGTTTTACATGCAAACATAAAGATTGATATTCAAATAAATTAAGAATGATTAAAATGATGCCTTCATACTAATGCTTACTGAAAAAACAAATGGATTAAACTCTAATAAAAACAATGCCATACTCTTGGGCTGCATTATATGTGAGTTATTTTTATCTAAGTTGTTGCTTGCCTCCAGTTATTGCGCTAAGCCACCTGTTGTGACCTTTTCCATTAATATTTTCTAACAATCTCCCAAACATTTGAGCTGAATTGCAAAATCACACTCTTACACTTTAAATCTCACACCTATCATACTGAGCTAATTGCTTTCACAAACTACTGTTTGTACCAATAATCCTCTTATTTAATTCTCTCTATTCATTCTGTAAATATTTTTATTTTTATGTGCGCGGTGCAACGTCTGTAAAACTTTAAAAAGTTAGTGTGTGACCTACATCTATAAAACTGACTGATAAATTACATCTGATCACTGTAATGTGGAAAAAGCTTCACAGAGAGAAAAAAGATGTTCAAAAAATAGATTAAAACTACTGAAGTTGTTTGAATATGTTTAAAATCAACCTTAAATAGTTTTCTGTGAGCTCTCTCAATCAGAAGCGTTTGCAGTGCTGCATTGCCACCTACTGGTTGTTTATCGGTATTGCAGCAACTTCATCTCAGTGAGATGCAACATTATTTAATGGTGTCCGTTGAGCCTAATAAAGTAAACCAGCAACATTTCAGATTGATGGTGTTTAAAATGAGTTTAGCTGATCCTCAGTTCTGCACACAAAGAGTATCCATGCAACAAAGGCTGAAAAATAGTGATTTATGTGCAGTAAAAATGTGACATATTTGGCTCAGTGTTGGTGACAGAGGAGCAGAATCCACACTGGAATTTGATAAAGCAGATAATTTCTTTCATCCAACCAGTAAAAATGCAAATCATTATGATAAAACCCCATTTTCTAAAGCGATGTTGCTAAACGATCCAACAGAAAACAGAAAATCATTAGTAACTAATAGTGCAGAGAAAGACTTGAGAGAAGCATTTGTAGGTCACACCTAAAAGGTGCAGAAAACCCAATCTCCCCTTCAAAATAAGGCAATGATGTCATTCTATAACGGTTGCTAGGCAGCCACCAACACAGACAGCAGGGTCGAGAGATCAAGTCAAAGCTGCACAGGTTTAATAGAGTTTGAATGTAAGGAAATATGTGCATGAAGCCTCTGTTCATTTGAAAACTATACTGTGCAGAGCATGTTTGCAAACGATATTTTTAATGAGAGGACAAAGGTCTGACATAGACCTAAATGTGAAATGAAACAAAAATATTTTACTCATTTTAAGATAGAAAGCTCTTTAGGTGTATTGCGCCATAGATTCTGAGGACAGATTAACAATAACAACTACAATTACCATTTTATATCAGCCATTTAGATATAAAATGGTTGAAAAATCTGGTATCAACATGACGCTCGTATTTTAGTAAATTTACTTCTGACTGACTGCACTGATAATTCAAAAATATTGCTGCAGGTTTGTCCGACCAGCGCGTTGCAATAATGAAAACTTATCTTCCGATAAAGATGTGATCTGATCTTGTGACAAAGGTGCAGACCACCACCTTCCTGTTCATTTGAAAACCACGGAAACCAAACGGGGCTTGCTGCTGGGCTCGTTCTGAGCATTAGCTCCACGTCTAAAAACCTGTCAGCACAAATATGGGAGAAAAGGAGATTTCCACTGTAAAGAAATAAGCAAACCTAATAGAGTGGTCAAGAAACAAATAAAGGACAAGATTCAGAAAAAA
>CAEFZY010008441.1:0-11175 GCA_903066815.1 Brachyrhaphis roseni | reverse complement strand
TTTCTCTTTAGTCTTTGGCTAAAGACCAGGAGACATTTCTGCTGCTAGCGCTAGGCTAGCATGTTAGCTTTGGTTGTATTTACCCGGAATGCCTTGCTCTGTAGTCCACATCCTGCTTTTGGGTTAGGGCTAGGTTGGGGTCTCTGGTCTGCTTAGTGTTCACATTCTGAAACAGAGTTCACTTAATCTGAACCCAGACCGAAGTTTGGAGGGTCAGAGGTCAGAGGTCGATTAGCATTCACACCTAACCAACCAAACCGGACTTTGACTAGATAACCAGACTAGTGCAAATATCTTGGTAGATTTGAAATAAGACAAAACTAACACTAGCAACTTTTTCCCCAAGCTGTAGGAGTTTTTGTCAGTAATTCCTCAATATCAATAAAAAAGTTTTAGCTCCACTGAGATTTTTTTGACTCATAAAAAAACAAACTTTTTTTTCCATGTTATGAATGAAATAATCTCCCTTGAAACTATTACTTTTTTCAGAGAAATCACCATGGTTACTGAAATGCGTCCCGTTGAGAAGCGGCCGCTAGATGGCGACATCAGTCCAGGAGTTGCTGCTGCTGTCTGGCTCACGAAGGAGCAACATGGCGGTCTGAAAGAAACGGCAGCTGCTGCTGAAACTTCCTGTCAGTTGAGAGTCAGAACCACTCAGCGCTGATTGGAAAGGGTCAGAACCGGACCTGCTGGACCGGCACAGTTCGGGGAGAGTAGTGGCGAACTGGAAACACAATGAACCGGGTCTGCTGGACCGGCTCAAAACCGACCGCGAGTAAGGAACGAGTTTCCCTGAAAAGAAGAACGTTCCGTGTTATCAGTGAAATAATCTGAATTTTCACCAATATTAAGGACTTATGGACTTAAAGCTCTTAGTTTTGTCGTATTTCTGGTATTTAAGATATTTGCAGCACGACGCCATTTTATATTTGTTGAGCAGGCTAAACTAAAAAAAGAAATAAGTGACAATAAACTAAAGATTTTAGGGCTGCCTGCAACTAACAATTATTTTAGTTATTGATTAATCTATTGATTATTGTGACAATTAATCGGATAAAACAAAATTGCACATTGTGCAGATTTTTCATCAAGTTTTTTCAATACTAGAAATACAATAAAAAGATGCAAATAAAAATGTTATTGTCCAAAAGTTAAAATCAGTTGGTCATTTGTAGCAAACGATGAATCTGCAGATAAAAATCCTTAAACATGAGAAAAGCTTAGGCTTTCTGCTGAATCAGAGTAGAGCTGATCAGGAGATTATTATTGATTAACTGATTAATAACTGGAGGTGATCAATAGATTATTTTGCAGAATGTGAACCAGGCAAAGGTAAAACTGAACCAGAGATCACAGATTAAGAATTATATTTATGTTTCTGATAACGCTCCTGTAAACCGCTGAAAGGCAGCTGGTGGGTAAAGATCTGCTGAGCCTGTGACTCACTGCGAGCAAACACCAAATCAGAACCAGACGGCCAACGACCAGCAGGGCAGAGGTCACCGCTGGGTGACACGCTGGGGGAGTCAGAGGTCACAAGAGGAGGAGCCTATTTTCAGTAAATAATTATTGAATTTTGTTAAAAAATACTAGATTATTTCATTGCCAACATGACATTTTTTCCCGGAAGACATTCCACTAGAAACAGAAATATTTGCTTCATTCTGACTCCTGCTTAGATTTTCTGCTGCATTTTATCTGAATCAAACAGCTGGATTCTCAACAGCATCACTAATCTGAGCTGGAAACGTTCATCGGATTCAAGTCCTGAATCACCTTGAAAACATGGAAATGTTGCTGTATTTTCCTTGGAAATTCTTGCGATTAGAACAGGAAGCGTCCCTTTTATTATGAAGCTGATATGTTTTTATGATCTTTCAACCTAAATTATCTCTAAATAATTATTTCCAACATTGTCCAGAGGAGAATCATGATTAACTTTGAAGCATCTGAGGATTTCACCATCCTGGAATGACAGTATTTCCACCAGAAACAGACTGGTTTACTGGAAATGTTCGAATAGATAAGATGAGACGTTTCTGCTCAGTTTGGCTCCCTCTGGTATTTTTCTGTAGGAGTGATCATCTGTCTCCATTCCTATCTTCACTCCGAGGACTAGAAGTGAGTTTTAGCGGCTCTGCTGATACAGAGATGTGACATTCCCAGCATTCCCAAACCGTCACAGATAATCCTGACTAAAGCTTTTTGTTTTTCTCCTTTTCTAAAATCTGATTTTATTTCTGCCTCTGAGTATAAATACGTTAAAACTCTGAAAAATTACTTTAAAAATGCAGCACTTCCTCCTTCTGCCTCCAAAGTCAGACGTGGATTTAAAGTTAGAAGCTCTAAAAGTTGACAGAAAATATGAAAGCAGAATTATATTGTTGAGAAAGTGAAGTAATGAGGCGTCAGATTTTAGTGTTGGAGGATTTCTCTTTAGTCTTTGGCTAAAGACCTGGAGACATTTCTGCTGCTAGCGCTAGGCTAGCATGTTAGCTTTGGTTGTATTTACCCAGAATGCCCTGACTGTAGTCCACTTCCTGCTTTTGGAGCGGTCTCTGGTTCGCTTGGTGTTCACATTCAAACTGAATCCAGACCGAGGTTTGGGGGACGAGAGGTCAGAGGTCGATTAGCATTCACACCTCACCAACTGTATCGGACTTTGTAGGCAGACGGACCGGAGTCGGGTTAAGGTGGACCGGAGTTGAATTGTCAGGAAACACAAGTAGAGAGATAAATTAACGTGTTCAATTCGCTGCTAACTGTCAGCTGTTGGTTTTGTTCACAGAAAGTCCAGTTCAGATGATGTTCTGTTTCCAGTTTCCCTCCACAAACTCAGATATTTGGACTTTCACAGAAGCTAAAGAGACTAACCTGTGTTCATAGTTTCTCCCTGTGGACCAGAGCAGGTCAAAGGTCAAGGAGCACATGCCCTCCCTCCCTGTCATCGGTGTGTGTGTGGGGGTGTGTGTGGAATGAACCGTCCCTCTGATCTGATCACTTCCTGTTTCTGGGTTTTGACGCCGTCAGATCCAGCTGCTGCTCTAACAGCTGCAGATGTTAGCTTTGGGATTTAAGCACACACACACACACACACACACACCCCCACATACGCACACACAGAAACAGACAGTATCTCCAAAACAAAATTCACTCCATTCCTTTCAATCAAGGGTGTTCAAAGTGGGGTATGGGGGCCATTTGTGGCCCCTAGGCTGATTTTTTTTGCGGCCCCTGACCACCATTAAAGGAACAATTAAAAAAATTAGGAAAAAAAATATAATTTTTAAATTAAGATGAACTTACAAAATGTTACATGCAATACAAAGTGATAATGGTGTTGCTTTTCTTCTGTTGTCATGGTAACCAGGACCACTTGACAAAATGTAATGTTTATTGCTCATTTCATAATTTAGTTTTATAGTTTAGTTAGTTAGGTTGGGACCATAAAAGCATCAACAAAAGTCAAAAACTTCCTCAACAATTAATTTCTTTAGCAGAATCTCAAATGATTTTAATATTTTTATACATTCAGAGAAAATTTTGCATTGTTCACATTGTCTGTGTGGAATAAACGAGTGTTATTGCGGCTTAATAAAAATAAATATTGATTTATTCCTAATTTATTTATTATCCCTGACTTCAACGTTTCTCTGGAATAAAACCTGTTTGCAGAATTTTAGGTTTTAATGCTCAATATAATATAGAATTATTATTATAATTCTATAATAATTATATTATAATACAATAATATATTATAATAATATATTATGTTCAGTATAACTGCATCCTTTGATCTTTTTGCCATTATTTAGTAAATTTGCAGTTTGATTTATTGTAAAATATGCTGAAATTTTGTATTTGTGTTTCTGATCTCTGTGCGGTTCTGATGGACTCTGGATTCTTCCGCTTTCTTTCTGGATCCAGTCCAGGTTTTCCTCTGCTGACTAACTGATGACTTCCTCTATTCAGACTCTTCTAGACGCCTGATTGTGACTCGGTTTTGTCTGATGGTTTATTTTAAGCTGAGAAGAAAGAAAAATATTGGATATGAGTAGAAAAAGACTCACCGTCGTGTCAGAAATGATCCACAGTGACTCACTCTGCAGTTCTTTGTTCTCTGCAGATGGGATTTGTTTCCACAAAACTTATATAAGTTGTAGTCGACCACAGCTCTGGTTTGTCATGCAGTTGTTCTCCTTTTTCTGCCGCGCTTTGGTTGAAAATAGTTAGAAACTGACGTCCAACCGGCGGCAGTTGGAGATGAGACCCTGTCATAAATCATTTCCATGCTTTTGTTTTTTAAAGCTTTTAGATGAAACACCTGAATCATTTGGTTCATCTGAACAGCAGCAGAACAAAAGCCTTTTAATCAACTTCATTGCAGGAGCAACTCATTAATTGCAATCAATCGCATTTTAACTGAAAACTATTATCGACAAAATATGCAACATTTTCTATTCAAAAACCTTTTTATTTTTAAATTATTGAATAACTACCAATCAGAATCACTTCCAGAATCGCACAACTGTAAAAAGAATCAGATGAATTTATTATATTAAATTAATGCGTTAAAGTTCTGATTCTTATAAAAATATAACATAATCATTAAAACGTCTTTTATATCTGAGGAAACCGATTGCAGCGTTTACTCATGCATATGGTGACAGTGGAGAGGAAAAACTAACCTTTAACAAGAAGAAACCTCCAGCTCTGGTCCCGGTCCCGGTTTTGGTTCTGAGAATACACAGAACAAGCAGATCGCTGACCCTGGACTCAGGGTTTCTATGGTAGGGAAAAATGAAGACTTAATGGAAGTTAAATTAAATTTTCTTTTGAGTTTAAATTATTGAAATAAATTAAGTAAAGTGTTTTCAGATTTTACAGTTTTGGGTTTGGGTCAGATTACCCTATCAGAACCGCAGCAGGAAAGACAACAGTTTCTGGTTTGGTCTGCTCTGGTTTCAGGTCATTTTTATCAAATAAATTTAACCCAATAATTTTGAAGTGTATCGTTTCTGTTTTGCAGTGTTTGTTAAGGTTCTGATTACATTTCCTCACTTTGGGCAAATCTTACATCCTTCAGACATTTTGTTATCATTTCCATCCAGACTTTCACATTTATCACATTTAAAACTTGACATTTGTTGGAGTTTGGATTTAAACTGGATGTCTGACAGCTTCTTTAATCACAAGAGGAAAATCCTGGAAATCCTGGAGAACATAAATGTGCAAGATGAAGAAACATTTGACCTTTTGGCAATGTAGTTGCACAAGTCTCTGGTTTGTTCCTGAGAAATGTTGCCAAACCGACTCCACGGTTTCACACGATGAAGTCGAAGCATCTGCTGGTTTATTTCCTCGTTCTGACACAGAGAAACCAACAAACTGCAGGTTTTAACTTCAGACCGTTCCTCGTCTGTTCTCAACCACAGACTAGTGTTCCTCAGCGTTACTCTAGTCTCTACAGGTCTTTACTGTTGTCTTTAGGGGTCTCAAAGAGTCTCTTTGGGTCTCAACGTGCCTATACAAGTCTTATCTGGTCTCAACGAGTCTATATGCAGTGGTGTCAGTAACGCATTGCTTTGTAACGCGTTACTGATGTCAAACTACTTTTTTCAGTAACGAGTAATCTAACCCGTTGCTATTTCAAATCCAGTAGTCAGTCTACAGTTACTTATCGAAGTCACTTTGCGTTACTGTGTCTCACTACCTTCTTTTGTTATTTCATTGTATTTCCTCTCCGCGTCTTGTCCAGTGACCGACGTCTTTATGCGACAGAAATGGAAACAATGGAGGGAGATGCGCATTTTGTTGGTTGAAAAACAGGAACTATTTTGAGTTTCTGTCGCCAAGTCTGATTATTATAAGCAGCTTTGTTTTTTTTGTTCAAGTTGCTTGTAAATTTAATGAGTCGCAGGTTGCGCCCTTTTGGGCTCATTTGGGCCTGGAAATAAGCAGAGACTCATAATAAATCCCAGAATTTGTCAGTCATTAAGGTAGTTTTAGTCAGAATCTCCCTGTCCATCATTTCCCGGGTGATCCGTCCCGCTGTGTCTTTGTTAATGTCAAGTTAATATTTTACCCTGTGAATGACGTCGAGCTATCCAGAAAACTGCAAACATCGAGATTAATCTGAACAGAGCAATAAGCGTGAAAACAGCCACGAATGAACGAGTCCGTAAAGTTCTGCAACTAAAAGCCATTATAATTATTAATATTAAGATTAATGTCACAAATCTGTACAGAAGCCATCTGAGTGGTGGAGCTGCAGGAGGAGCTCTGTGCGCTGCGCTCTGACAGCAAACACAGGGCCGTAACGCACAACCTGGAGGCTGGGGGGAACGAGCGGGGCTTTAAAATCCTTCTTAAGAGTTTTCCAGACAACAGTGGACCACACAAAAACACACACATTACTAATGTTTTTGTTTTGTATTGTAACTATTAAAAAAATCTCCTCTTCAGTTCAACCTTATGAGTGGAGACACATTGTTGATGTTACTATTATAAAATAACTTGCAATTAAGTATTGGCAAAGATCAAAGTCATTTTCACAGCGTTGTTGTTAGCAGCTGCTGAAAGTAACTAAAAAAGTTACTTTTAATGTAACTTAGTTACTTTCCAAATCAAGTAGTCAGTATTCTAACTAAGTTACTTTAACTAAGTTACTTTTTCAAAGTAACTATGTCATCACTGTCTTTACGTGTCTCTAGTAGTCTTTATGTGTCTACGAGTCTTTACGAGTCTTTGGGAGGATTTCTGCCAACTTGTCACTGGCGCCCTCTACAGGCTCCAGCCAATACCTGGAGGCTGACACTGAGCTTCATGCAGATATTTCCATATGAGGAAGTGAGAATCGTCTGCCTTTCCTTCTGCTTCCTGTCCAAGGCCAGACTTGGGTTCTGGAAATATCCGGTCTGATCCAACTGAAGGTTCAGTCTGGACTTCCCTCCATCCGTCCGAATCGTGGCAGGTTCTGGTGTTCGGCCCCTTATTGTTCTAAACCAGGGGTCTCAAACTCCAGTCCTCAAGGGCCAGAGTCCTGCAACTTTTAGCTGAGCCTCTGCTGCAGCACCTGAATAGAATAATGAGGTCAGTAAGGCTCTGGAGATCTGAGCTACACAAGGAGGAGGGAATGAAGCTGTTTCATTCCAGCGTTTTGTATCTGTGGCTCATCTAAAACTTGCAGGTTACCTGGAGGGCTGGACTTTGACACCTGTATTCATGTTCTGTTTACTTTTCAAATATTCAGCTGTAGTTAAAAATCCAGCAATAATCAACAAAAGGCATGTTGATTGTTGAGGAAATGAATTTGTTTTAAAGCAACAAATGACATTGTGGTTCAATAACATGACTGTCAGTGACCATATTTTATACTACAGCTAAAAATATCTGAATATTTCAAAGATCTGTCAACTATTCTTTAGCAATAATTAAAAGATTTTGAAATAAGTTCTCATGACTTTGACTCTTCAAGCCTCTGCAGCTTTCAGTGTAAAACCACAGGCAATCTTTGCTTCATTTAAGTTCATTTAGTGAACAAAAGTAGCTGAACAATAAATTGTCCCAGAAATTAGTGCAATAAACACTCACGCTCTGATTTTGAGTTCATTTTCAGCTAATATGATCTTAATGCGGGCATCGTCACTGGAACTGAAAGAGAATTTAATATCCAAAAGAAGAAAACAAAACAACAAATGAAACTGAAATAAAAACCAACTCTCAACCAGAACAACAGATTCAGACGGAAAAGAAAACTAAATTGACAATTTTCAAACTTTTGTAAACAAAAAGTGGAAACTAATAAAAACACAATTTGAAAAACAAACCATCAATCAAAGATCTTTTAGTCGTGTTAGAGGCTGGAGCAGAGCTGAGACTAAGGTCAAAGTTCACCTTCCAGGAAGTCAAGCAACCCAAACATGCAGCCTGAAATCTAAGCAGTTAGAATGGCCTAGCCAAAGTCCAGACCAAAATCAAACTGAGAATCTAAGGCACAGCATAAAAATGAACGTTCCTAGATGTTTGATCTGAGAAGAATGAGCCAAAAATATCTGTCTGCAGGAAAAAACCCAGAAATGAAAATAGAAAGCAAAACTTCAGTTTTATTTCTTTCAGTTAATATAATCATGTATTAATTTCCTTCCACTTCGTAATTATACTTTTGCATAAAGTATAAAGTTTGTTCTTGTTATATGATGCAAGTTCTGCATCTTAGTTTCCATCCAGGAACAAAAGGCCCATTTTTGGGTCCTGCAGCATTTCTGCTGACAAGATCAATCTAAGCACATGCAATCCAATAACCAATATAGCATATTGCATATCCATGTAACGGGCAAAAGCTCATCTAAATGATACCAACAATATTTTCTACCTCAACAACACCCAGCTGCAACACTAATCAGCTTTAAGAAAAAAGACATAAGTAGAGGCTAATTAGAGCGACTCACCTTAGTAAACTACCAATCAGATTAAACCCAAATTCTGCTGTTTCCAGCAAAACCAGAATCACCAGGTTATGAGTAAAACTCACTGTACCAGCAGGCAAAGACCAAAAAACTGCAAATTTCACGAAGCTAGAAACATAAATTCAGTCCTACCTTTGCTGTGTCATCGTCATAATCCATGTTAGAGTAAATATTGTAATTCATTGTCCTTGTGTCACACTGATGTGATTTCTCACTATTTTCAACTTTATCCATGGTCTCCATGGATACCGTCAATAAACTCAAAGGACTTCCTTCTCTGCAGCTGGAGCTTTCCAGCCATTTACACCAATGCATCGATTGGTGATGTTGCTATGGTATTTTTTAATCCCCTGATTCTATTGGCTGTTGGATGTGCCAATCACTCAAATCAACCAATGGGCTGCAGAAAATCTGCCCTGCAGGTTTGGTTTTCTTACTCAATGCTTTATAACCAGAGTACTTTTTATTCGTATTTCACTCTAATATTGTTTCATTAAACACTGTTATTAATGGCAAAGAATATTTACAGGAAGATATAAATTTTGGGATTAAAAAATAAAAAAAAGAGAGAGAAACGTGTAATTGCACACATGGTGCCAAAATGTCCAACAATGGCACATTTGGAATTTCATCAACTAATCAAAATGATCAACCTATCCAAAATGTCTTCATTTTCTTGGAATGAAATTTGGTCCAGTTAGTGGTCAGAACCTGTACTGTGTGGATTGCTGGAGCTTCTGGGTTTCAACTGTATGCTTTTAAGGAAAAGCCACATTACATAATGCATTCCATTAGAATTTATTATTTTTATGTTTCCACTGTGTGCCATATGTATTTGCTCTTACTCAGTAATAGAAATGTTGATTTTTAGACCTCTGGAATATTACCTTTATTCTGAAACCCGAACCAGTCAAATACACCTTGTAGTTCCTGAGATATATGGAATTCATTTTAGCCCATAAATATTTAATTTAGCCTCTCTGGACATTTCGGTTTCTATGTGAGCAGCAGCTCAAAGTTACCGACAAACGTGACATAAAAGAAATGATGGATGTGAACTTCTTTCCAATAATCTGGTTAGATTATTTCCATGTTGACTAAACTCTGTGGAACGCAGCAGGAAAATTAAAACATTAAAACTCAGCAGAAGAGACAGTTAAGTTTCTCTTCCCCTTTAAATCCCTGCAGCCGTTTTTTCACCTCGTCACGCTTAGCTCCACGTGCCGTGGGCCGCCACGTCAGCCGGCCAGCCGCCTGGCTCTGCAGAAACTTGTGTCTGTATTGGTTTAAAGGGCTGCGGCAGCTGCAGGGCGCATGTTTCTGCAGCTGGAGGCTCAACACAGACAGAAATAGTGATTGTCTTTTATCTTCTCAGTGTTTCTCTGAGCCCAGCAAGAAAAACCTGCAAACTGGGAAATGATTACAGTTTGAAAAGGCTGAACGACGAACCTGGTGTTTCTGCCAGAACAAAGTATTTTGGGACACAAAGTGTCTGATGGATGATTCATTGTAATCCACATGAAACTCCTTCCTAAATGCAGAAAGGCTGTTTCTGGTCAATACCAGAACTTTATCAGATCAGTTGGAGTTCGCCCAAGCAGACTGGAGGAAGTTTTGGCTGCAGGTTTCTGTTACAAATGGAAGTAAAATGTGGTCGATAGACTTCCGGGTGAGCAAGCAAGATGGCGACAGCTTAACCAGGTGGCTCCCCGACGTATTAAAAAAAATCATAGGTTTGAGGCAAGCGCGGGATATAAAATGAACCTTACAGTGAATCGAAATGCCCAAATCTAAATCAAAGAGTACTCTGCTGTCTCGGCAGTCAATGCTGAGAGAAGGAGATACGAACGAAGATGATCTGGCTAACCTCTCTGGCTCAGAAGCATCACTAGCGGCTAACGATCTAGCTAACGAGACAGCTAATCTACAAACTATTCTCGAAGAGTTGAGAGACTCACGTCGAGAAAATGGCGAAGGCTTCCGAGAGGTTAGAGAGGAAATAAAGAATGACACAGAAGGTTGGAGGAGGCAGAAACGCGCATCTTGGAAGCGGAAACAGGATTCAGCAGCTGGAAGAGGTAGCTATGAAGCTAAACAAGTGCAGGACGAGTTCGAGGCTAAGCTGGTGGAGCTCGAGGGGAGATCGAGACGGGAAAACTTGAGGCTCCACGGCATTGTGGAGGGCTCCGAGGAGAGCTCACCATCTATCACAGCCTTCATAGAGATTCTACTTGGAGAGAAACTGGACATTCCGACATCACTGGACCTGAGCATTGAGAGCTCACCGCTCTCTGGGGCCCGCAGCTCCACTGAGGCTCCCCCACGTTCAATGATAGTTAAGTTCGCCACATCCAAAGTCAAAGACGAAATATTAAAACGAGCCTGGCAAAAGAAAGGCTTCATGCTGGCAGGGAAAAAAGTCATAGTGGATCACGATTATGCTCCAGACGTGTTAAAACGGCGACGTGAGTACCTTGAAGTGAAGCGGGTCCTCAGAGAAGTCCAAACCCCGTTCCCGGCCAGGTTGAGAGTATTCTATGAGAACAACGCACCTACCACTCTGCAGCTGAAGCAACAAAAGACATGGTGAACCGAGGTTTCCAGATCATCTCATCCAGCCATCCACGACGTGGGTCGACAAGATCAAGAGCACGATGTGGACCAAGTCGGGAAAGAATGACAAGGATCAGCCACGAAACGGAAC
>CAEFZY010008433.1:0-29057 GCA_903066815.1 Brachyrhaphis roseni | reverse complement strand
ATATATTTTAATAGATTTGAAGCTAAATTCAGAGGTTTGTACAGGGTTAGTAATAGTTTGCCTGTAATATAGAAAGATGTCATGTTGTAGCAAATCTGTAGAAAAGCAAGAAACGTTAGAGAGGTGAAACGTTAGCTACAGTGGAGTATGAGAGCCATGCTAAGAAAACAAAATAAAAGACTAAAATTATGCATTATGATAATAAAGTCATAGTATTATGAGAATAAAGTCAAAATAATGAGAATAAAGTCATATTTTTAAAATAAAAGCAATTTTACAAGAATAAAGTCAGATTACAAATATAAAGCCAAGTTAATATGACAGTCTATATGAGAATAAAGTCATAAAATTACGAGACTGAAGTTGTAATATCAGGACTTTAACTCTTCCAATATTTTCACATTATTCTCAGTTCAGCTCAAGCTGAAAATACTTTTACGAGTTGGACGCTGTGAACTAATTTCATTGCTGCTTTAGCTCCCAAACAACATCCCTATTAAATATAGAAATAAATTAAAGCTACTTGATTTTGTTGGGAGATATATCTGTTATTTTCCAAGTGTTGGTGATTTATCTTTGAGGGACAACAAGGACAACAAGGATGCAATTGTTAGTATTTGAGAGAAATTATTTTCTCTTTAGATCATTAGACAGTTTAGAACGTAGTTCATTTTTATTCCAGAACGGGGTAAAGGCGAAGTTTTGGGTTTTAAATCAAAACTGAGTTTCTCTAGATCGTGCTGGTATATTAGTCCTCTAAGCCTGGAAATGTTCCTCAGTTGATAGAAGGCCGACTTTGTGACTATCTTTATATGACTGAAGGTTCAGGTCTGATTTCATCGAAAGACGACACGACTTGTCACCGAATAAAAGTCCATTTCAGGTTGTGCTTCAAACCTTGATCACGGTCACAGCTCCTTATTGCTGATCAAAGTAATAATCAAGTCTGATGAAGCATTGGGATTAGATAAATCCACACCTTACCAGTACAAAGACCAGTTTCTATATGTTACACTACCAATCCCACCATCATCGAGTCTCCTCTGCTCTGCTTCCTGTGGAGATTTTTCTTTGCTGACCTCCATCATGATGATTATCTGCTACCTGAGTCAATTTCCTACATATTTCATTCCCATTGTGTGCGGTTAGAGCTTGCTAAATGTTTCATTCATGGCCCTGTCAACAGGGAGGCTCAATCACAGTTTATTTAAACAGATTAACCTCACCGGTGTGAGGCCAACAACCCAGATAAGTTTTTTTTTTTTTTTTCCCTCCCGTTGTAAAAATCCGGCTGACAAATACTTTGTGTTCATGTCAAACATGCAGAGGAACGAACGAAAGGGCCCCGTAGAGCTGGCCGCACGCAGCTGTTCCGGTGAAAAACTGCCCTTTAATACGCCCTGCGTCCTTCCCAGCAAACTCCCAACATGAGTGATCACTTACACATTACAGTTCAGGCCAAACTATCCATCACCGAATGTCGGTGATGGATAAACCGGCCGAGGATCCGATGGTACCACGCTGCATTTGGGTCAGGATGAAATAAAGGCTCCCAGCTCATAAGAGCGCCTCCTCGTTTCTCTGCTTTTCATCAATAAAATGTTGCAAATCAAACGCTGCCGCCTCCTGCTTTGGTCACCCTTAATTCACGCTTGCTCAACAGCGGTTTCCCGACAAGCAGAGCTCACTTTCGTTTATTAATGTGATAGTATAAGTTACCCCTTAATCCTTTGAAAATTGCTTCTCAAGCTTGAGCGCCAATTGTTAATTCTCCTCTATAATAACATATTTGCAGCTGATTAAATTTTACAATGGGCCAAGGAGAAGCTGATCTGGTCACACTGCTTAGGGCTTTTGGGTGGGGGCTCTTGTCAAGGATTCAATAAAGAAAATTAATCAAAGGGGTGACGCAAAGATGTAGCTATTTATCCAAACTGCGGAGACGTTTCTAGACGGAAATTAAAAGCTGAAAATATTCTCTGAAGTCGGCACACTAAAATCTTAACTCAATCAAGCAGCTGCCGCTTTCAGCTGCAGGGAGGAGACAGATTAAAACGGGGATGACAGACAACACAGCTCTGTGGGCCTCAGAGGTACAAAGACAACTAAATCATTTAGCAGATTAAAAATGAAAAGTAGTCTTTAAACAATGGCAGCTAGTTTTTCTTCGTTTTGTTTTCTGACTGGAAATTGCTTCAGGAATGAAAGTCGTTTATTAGGAAAAAAATAAATAAAAAAGACAGAATACTGCAGAAAGTGACGCTACTTTAAGTGGATGATTATTTGTTGTTGTGGTTGTTGTGCCTTGACTCAGACTGATCATGTTTAAATAACCAAACAAGTAAAAACAAGTTTTCTAAAACTATGAATTTGAAAACAAAAATCCCACCCAAAACTGCCAGTTAACATCAAATCAGGGGTTGAGGCTTTTTAATCTTTTAAATATGAATTATGTGCAGCTGTTTTCGGAGCTGGTAGTATATTTTTATTCTCGCGCGTCAGAATAAGAATCAGCTTTGCTGGCCTGGATTCCATGGACAAACAAGGAATTTGACTTCCGTTTCACACACTCAACATCTAGACATTGAGCATAGATATAAATATTTCAGGGAAAAGAAAACAATCTGTGCATGCAGTGGAGAAAAAGTAGTACTTAATAAACAGACAATTTTTCTCACTATGTTTATTTGGGAGTAGTGCGTTTTTTCTTTGAGCTACTATTGACTCTTTGTCATGACACGAAAGAGAAAGTTGGATTGTTGATAATTGAAGATTTTAGACAAGGAATTGCCTGTTTTTCACTGTCTTACGAATTATAAAATATACTATTTTTTTCAGCCTGAATATTTAAAATTTCCTTCTCACAATGTTGTTGAAGTCATGTCAGTAAACCATTTCCAATAGAAGGCTTTTGGAAATGGTTTACAAATTGTAACACTAGCAAGAATTCTTCAGAAGTTTTAAATCTAAGAAAACAAAGTCATTATTTAAATGATTCTACTACATATTTCACTTTTTTTTTTACAGATGTGTACCGATCTGGTTTTATTACTTCAAAGTTTTATGGTCTAAATGCAGCGAAGTTAGATTGGAGAGAATCTAGAACAGCTTGTTAGACCCTTTGGCCTCAGTTCATCTGAAACTGACAAAGCAGAACTTCATCCGCTGGAAAAAAGACTCGAGGTTCATTTTAATTATCATTTTTAGTCTGTAAGATGGGAAGTCTGCACAGCTGTCACCGACAACCATGGCAACCATTAAAAAGGGGTTACTGCTTGAGCTTTTTTTGTGTTTTAGACATTTCTGATATTACAACGTCAAACTTCGTGGTGTTTTTTTTTTTTTCTTTGTATTTTGTGTGATAAACAAAAATTTCAGCATGATTTCTTATTATTTTCCCACCACTTTACGTGGCTTTTTGGAGGCCTTAACATATTCAGAAACTCACCACACTTCACCCAAAATTGTCCCCCGTGTGAACTTTACGGGAAGAGACTTTCCCACTTTGTTCAAAAATGTACATAGAGGCGGCCATTTTGGGTCAAAGAGCAAATTGTGGCCATTTTTGACATTTACACACCTCAAACTTTAACAAACTTTGAGGTTTTGGCTTAATCTTTGGTCAGAGGGGTATTAAAAGATATCAAAATCTTACATTTTTGAGCACGTTTAGGGGGCGTGGCCAAGCGGCTAACTTGGCGTACTCTCCAAACCAAGCGATCAATATAAATGACCAGAAACACAGAATGTGAACACTGATTTTGCTGAGTACATTTGAATAAATCAGACTCTTATTTATAGAATTAAAAAATCTGTAGTTCAATTCATTTCTTAACTGAATGAAACATATACATTTTAAAATGTATGCACATTCATTGAACACATTTTTTAAACAACAAATGTTATGTTGTCTACTTTTTAGTTACTCAGGAAAATGACACCTTTATGTTAAATGTTTTCTACTTAAGAATTCCCATTTCTTACTAGCTTTTCATTACTTCTGTCATTATGTTATTGATTACATTTTCTTCATCTTAAGCAACATTGATTATGTTTGAAATTTGCTTGAAATTTTAGCACCATGACAGCTCCATAGATATCAGAGCAAAGGGGGAAAATACAGATGCATGCCACACTTCAAATTTTCAGTTCCACTACTTTCCTCTGGTCTACCACCTCAAATCCCTATAAAATAATTATTAAATGCTGAAGTGAACCTCAGCAGAAGACGGAGTCGACTCCAACTTGGAAAACTAACAGGTACGTTTTTTTCCCCCAGGTTTTGAGTCCTCTTAGGGTATTAGTATTAAATGTGCTAAAACTAAACGTGAGTAGACTCAGAGATTCAGGTAATGGAGAAAAGACTAGTAGGAAGAGGCTGCACAACAGCATGACTGCTCTAATAATGGGCTGTTGAGGATTTACCTCTGCTGCCCCAGATGTGTGCAGGTCACAGTTCTTCAGACACTTTCTGCCAGAGTGGCTCACTGAAACCTCGGGAAGTCAACACTCCTAGCATGCTAGCCCCAGCATGCACCATGAGCAGTGGTGGACAGTAATAAAGTACATTTACTTGAGTACTGTAACCAAGTAAATTTTTTGAATACCTTTACTTTATGTGACTATATTTTTGGGAAACTTATGACTTTCGACTCCACTACATATTTATGAACATTGTCGTTACTGATTACTTTTGGCTCAGCAGAGCTTTGTTTTCTGCTGTCCCAGTTTTCTTTACTGAAATGCAATTGGCCAGTTGGTATGCTCCCCACAAAAAGGGGAACCAATCACAGTCGCCGCTCACACATGGGGATTTAGAGTGATGTCATTGTAAACGTGACTGAAGTTTATCAGTTTCCTCAAGTAGACTTTACTCAGTTAACTTTGACTCAAAGTAACCTTTGAGAAAACTCGGGTTTACTTGAGTCAACTCAAATTAACTTGACTTGAGTCAAGAAAACATTGAGATTACTCAAGTAAACTGAGTATACCCAAGTTAACTTAAGTTTACTTAAGTGAACTTGACTCAAATTAACATTGTTAACTTGAAGTAAACTTTGAGTTTACTCATATAAAGTGCGAGGAAACCAAGTTTTAATGAGCAATCTCAGGTTACCTTGACTCAAGTTAACTTGAACAAACTTTTGACTGAGTAACTTTTACTTGTATCCAAATAAAATTTGACCACCACTGGCTACGAGATCCAGAGGATCCAGAGATTTCCGATTTCAGTTTGTGTCACAAAGCAAGGACGACGAAGGAGGCAAAGAGGGAGAAAAAAGGAGATGACAGGAGGAAGAGATGGATGGCTCAGTGCGACGTCTCTTAGGAGCTGAAGGAAGGTGAGAACCAGAAAGAAAGAGGAGAAAAAAAAAGACTGAGATAAGGAGCGTAGGGAGGCTGCTTCAATGTCAGCCGCTGCTTGGAAGCAGAGAAAGGCCAGGCACATTTTGGCAATGAAGGCACCTGAAATCCATTCAAATTAAAACGTGCAGCTGACACAAACAACGGCGCGGGAATACAAAGAGCGACTTAGCAGTGTGTGTGTTTGCTGAGCCTGTGGAGAAAAGGAACGAGGGGAGAGTTTCCTTCTGTAAGGCGCGGCCTGAGGATATGAGTGTTTGTCTGGCAGTTTGCCTGCTGGATGGAATAAAAGTCCCCCTGCTCAGCTGTGGATGTGTAGGGGTGTGTGTGTGTGGATGTCTTCACCCAGACATTTGCTTTGCCCGCGTGTGAGAGCATGAGGCTGGGGGTAAGCGAGCATCAGGGAGCTGGGAGCTAAGAGAGTTTTGGGAAAGGTCGTGAGGCGCAGTGGCTTGGCATTGTGGCATATTTCATTTATAAGCTCGCTGGGGCATAAGCTGCGCTGCAGGAAAGATGAAGCGGAACACACGGCGCCGGTTTGCACCCAAACGGCGCCGCGTGTTCCATTAGCAAGGTGAATCAAGGCCTCCGTCGACCTGCGTGTTTAAAAAGTCGTGTTGCTCGGTGAGATTTTCACCAGAAAACACTTTGTTCCACTTGTTTAACTCGTGTTTAGAAGTTGGGAGAAGATGAGATGAGGTTAAGAAATTAATAAAGGATAAGCACCAAATGTAAAGACAGCAGTGGCATGCTTTTGATTTTTACAGCTCAGTATTAGCCAGATATTGGGCTACACATACAAATTCAATCTGGATAGACTCACACAGAGAGAAAATAGTAGCTAGAAGATTTAATGGTACAAAGTTCTTTGGCGCTCGAACCCGGTAGAAGACTTCTGAGCTGAGGATCACCAAGGGCAGGTGATCAGTTCGTATGAAGCTCAGGGTAGTCTTCTCCCCTGGGTCCGAATCCTGGTGATGGAGCGAAGGAGGTGAAGAAGTCCGGAGGGAGCCTGGAGGGCGTCCGTTGGGATGAAGGTGGAGATGGAGAGAGGGTGGGTCGAAGCACGGCTGACAAGCAGGAAGACCCAAGGCAGCTAGTCCTTTTAGAGGGATCCGTGAACGGCGATTGGCTGGAGCGGCACGGCACACCGGTCCTGATTGGCAGCGGCGGAGTGAGTGGATGATGCGGATCAGCTGTGTTCTGTCTCCCAGCTTGAATTTTCGCCTAGGCTACATTTTAAATGAAGAAGTACAAATATACACCAGAAACACGTTAGCACTGACGCCATTAGCTACGACCATAAAATCACGTAAATTGGAATTACAGAAATAAATTTGCTTAGTGGAAACAGGGCAATTTAGAAAATATTTATTTTTCAATAAAAAGTTTTACCGCTCTAGGAAGAGGTGGATTTTTCACTGTATTGAAGTCATTACATTTCACCAAACTGCGACGGAAACAACAACACGGGTCACATGATCAACAGCCGGGTGTTACTACTGGTGGGAACGACGAAGACGACGACAGGACGTAGTTGGAGGATGATGATGATGGGGCATGTTTTCTTAACAACTTACCGCGTGAACAAACTTGTTCACGCGTGATTTGAATTGTGTTTCTTGTTTAATGGAAACAAAGCAATTGGTTAACTGTGTGGGTAGGGGTGTGTGTGTGTGTTTTTTAACATTAGCGGAATATCAACAAAGGTTTGTGAACATTTGTAATGGAAGCAGACTATCATTGTCAAGGTCATTACATTCCTCTAAGGAACACAACTTACTGTAGCTGCATATAATATATCTTAAGGTTTTGTTAGTAATATCAGAACCTTAAGATTGTCTTCTAACCTGTCACTCTATTGTATGTGTTGCATTTCTATGGTAAACATAACCATGTTGTTGTTTTTTTTTTAACTTAGACTGTGTTCATACAGCAGCATGGGACACCAAATCAGATTTTCTTCTCTTTCTTTGCCCATATGTAATCCATGTTTAATTATCTGTAAAAAAAAAAAAAAAAAAAAAAATCAACAAAAAAAACACACACACACACAAATGCCTTTTTTTTGTGACACATCTACAATAAATCCAATTCACCATGAACTAAGTCCTTAAGATAAGGTGAAAGATAAGTGATGAGGTTTGGTATAACCATAGTAAATGGGATTCAAATTTTCGTCTAACTAACTTCCTGTGCATCTGTTGGATATATTTTTACGTAAGCCTTGTTATATAAATACAGTTTTTGTTTCTTTTAATCTTTTCAGCATGCACATCTTGAAGCATGCGGACAAACTCTCCCAGAGTTTTGCCTGTAAAACACAGCTGCTTCTTCAGCGTGACCTTTGACCCCCTAAATTACTGCTCATTAATTGAGTTGTTCTATGTCTCCACAGTATTGGGTCTCTGCCCTGTCTTGGTACATGTGACGTAGCGCCTTAACCTTTGCATTTTCTAGGAACAGTGAACAGAGAATTACTAACAGCGGCTCTTGGGACGTTCTGTCAATACTGTAGAGACTTGGTGAAAGTTCCTCCTTCCTTATGTTTTAAAAAGAGGAATAGCAGCAGAGAGCTGCTGTAAAAATGCACTTGTTCTTCATTAGCATACGTGTAACCACCTCCGGGAAAAAAAACAGACTCTTTGGTGGTTTGTTGGTTGGGCGGTGTGTGTCGGAAGGAAAAGCCATTTGGATTGCACTCAATGTAAATTTGATAGCAGCTAGTGAAGGAACCTGGATCCATTCACTTCAAAGGATAAATGTTTGAAAATGAAAATTTTTCCAAATGACATTTTATTTAGTTTTATTTTGATTTCTTTTGTGGTGGAAGTTGACAAAAAGTATGTTCTTACAGACAAAAACACTGTAGGTTTTCATAAAATCTAAGATTTCAAAGTATAAAAGTCAAATTTATTTATATCTCACATATATACCCATGTGGTGTCGGAAACAGCGAGCACACGTCCAGGTCTTTCTTCCATTTTATCCAGTTGTCGAATAAATCAGTATATTTTTAAATAAGTGGAATAATGTTAGCTACTGCAGTGTGCGCGGAGCATTGTTGTAAAAAACAAAGAATGGCTACCACTAACCGACTCGGGTCCTACCGTTCATGGTAAAGAACGACAGGACTTTACCCACAGCTAAAGTCCTGTCATGTAGGACTGAAAAAACAAGTTTTTATGTTTTTTAAATTTTTTTTTACGCTTTACAAATCTGTTCGAATGGCTCTTACTAACTCAAGTCCTATCATTCAGGGTAAAAGGAATCCCATTGTTCGTAAATTCACATCTCCAGTAGCAATGTGTATCCTGGTCTGTATGGCGTCCCTTTCTGTATAACAGAGCTAAATAAACACCTGCAAGAATTGAGAATGATAACATACATATTGTGTTGGAGTTTAAATCTCAACGAAATGAAACGGTGGGGAAAAATGTTCAGACAGCTTATTTAAGACACTGACAAAGTCATAGAGAGAACAGCTGATGGTTCTGTATGGAGTCATGGTGTGTCCTCAGGCGGTTTTTCACCAATGTCATGATAGACGTGGAAACCTTTTCCCCATGTCTGTATGTCTGGATTATTATTATTATTTAAAGAAAGTTCTGAAACCATTTGGCTTTTGCTTGGCATGATGCAAAAACAATAAAAAATATTCCTCCTCTTCTTTTCCGATGGAACGACTCTCCAAACTTTTCAATAAAGTTGTGGTGTCATCACCTTTACCCAGACAGGGTAGGCTGACAGAAATGTAAAAATGAGCATGACTTCCCCCCCACACCGTCGCACAGTCTGGGGAGGCAGAAGCTTGTCACTCTCTGAGACTCTGACACACCATTTCAACCCATTATCCACCTCCAGCGTGTAGCGCAGTGTCATTTGGCGCTCATTTCCCATATTTCTGTCAGGCCGGCCGGTTGTGTGACAATAATGGCCCGAACACCTGAACAGTATACATGTCATAGCTTGTTAACCAGGTATGAGGAGCATTAATGAGATCTCACCCTGAGTCTTATTTCCGCCGGCTCCCAGACATCAGCAGAAAAGTTCATCTCGCTCAGCCTGAGCTCGGATGACAGAGGAACAGGACGCGCTCGCGTTTAACATATCTCACATTTCTTTCACCTTTAGCACTGCTCAATACCGGCTGATGGCTGACCTTTTATCAGGAGAATGAGGAAGACCTGCGACTGTAACCCCCCCCAACTCACACTCGAGCGGGGTGAAGCACACACACACACACACGCATACGCATGCTTTTTTCTCTAAGGTCGTAGCCCGAGGAAGTCAATAAGAGCGGTGAGCTTTTGTGTTTGCCAATACTCCTCTGCAAACGCTTCCCGGTTGCTAGAGACAAACACGAGGAGGAGCCTCTCAAGCAAACTGATGAAGGAGGAGCACACACACCTGCACGCACGCACGCCTACACACATGCACGCCTACGACGGGATGGTGTCAGTTTTGACATTAAGATGAAAATATAATGCAGTGTTGTCTTTCCGCAGCCTCTGAGCGGCATGCTATTGTGATTTAGCGGGGGGCCTCTGACACAGAGCCGTTGTTGCGGCAGGTTAAACATCGAGTCGCGCCTGCGGGTAAACAAAGGGGAAAACAGTCGCATCAACACACCCCTACACGCACACAAACGCATACGGAGGGAGAAAAAAAGCTCTCAGAGGCGCGCATGCCACCCCAAAATCCTGTAGAGACGAACATTAAGTCATACAAACACCTTGAGTGTCAGCCTTGGCTGCAAAAGGCCGGGGAAGATGGATGGTCTCCAGCCCCGGCTGCTCAGGCAGTGATGAATGACCAGATAATTTCCAGGCCACACACACACACACACCCCCCCACACACACCAGCACACCCCAACCCACACACAAACCTGCATACGTGGCGTCACACACTCAGACATATCTATATGAACACTGACTTGATTTCAAAAAAACAAGAAAATACAATTGTAGTCATGAAAAAGAATCCATATTTTACACCTGTGCCCCTGCTGCGCCATACGGACAGAAAGGTATGCAATTTTTTAAATAATTTACAAATTCAAATTTACTTTATTGAACCCAAAGGGGAAATAAATACTGTTGTAACTCATTTAATTAAAAGAGTTGCTGTAGATGGTGATGGAAAGGAAAGACGTCCAGTAGCGGTGCAGTGCACTTGTAGCGCTACGCTCAAGAGGAGCAAGGGAGACGTACCGTCAGACCGTCAGTTCCCAAAACCACACACACACAAACATTTTGTTAAAGCATGCATGGGGTCAATGTGACTGTCTAACAAATCCTTTATGTTTCTTAGAAGACCAGTGAACAGAGAAAAGCTGAAAACAGGCACAGCTCTACTAAGAAGATGTGTAGACTTGACCCCTGTTGGCCCTGAAATTCATAAATGTGTGTTCATGGAAAAGCAGCCATTAAGAAAATCTGGCTACTGTTCAAAAGAAACATTTTATGTGATATGGCAGAAAGTAGTGTAGTAAAAAAAAAAAAAGCCCAAACTTATCCAAAAAACAATGTGTGTAGGAAAATAATCAATGTGCATCAGCCTTTATAAACCATCCCCACTGGAAAAGATGGTGCTGCCAGCATCATGTTTTTCTTCAGCAGAAAATGAGAAGATGGATGAGGAAGAAAACCTCAGATTAGAGGCTGTGACTGGTAGGACAACAATCCAAACCATACAACCAAAAAATGGTTAGAGACCTAACTATTTCCAGATAAATACTTGACCTAAAGTGTCATATTGTCACCTTCATAAAATAATGGCCTCAGTCATTTTTTGCCTAAGACATCTACTGGAAAGAAAGAGGTGGAGCTGATATACATGGCTTCTCTCTGGATATCCCGTCCTTCACACACACCCAAAACTATTAGTAACAGGTGAGTTGGTCCCGCTAAATTACCTTCAAGTACGAATGTATTTAAATGTCTACTTCTCCTCTGGGTTTGCTTGTGGGGGCAAATACTTTTCATATGTACTAAAAAGACACATACACAGGCACGCGCACACGCATAAAGACGAGCATCAAATTCCTTCCCTGAGGACCATTTGGGTTTTCAAACTATCCCAGCCAAGAAATAAATCTGAAACTGGTGCCTAATAAAAAACAAACTGTATTGATAACCTACATTGTGTCAAACTATCACCTCCACAAATCATTTGAGATGGCATTCAAACACAATCAACACTTAAACACACAACATAGAACCGCTGCCTTATCTGAGGTAATCACACTCTATGAGATGAAACCTTTGGCTGAGTCTACAGGCAGCTGTGATTACCCATTCTGGGGTTATTTTATTTCCTGCTTCCTGTCTCCCTTGGCGTTATGGAATGAGTTCTGATAAACGACATAATTAAAGCTCATGCTGTGCTGCTCCTTCACGTTTCCAATCATCCTCAGCAGCCACTTCTTCAGAGGGCCAGTGGGACTCCCCAGCTGTGCCAGATTGACAAATTCGGTCGCTGTAATCCAGACCCCCGTAGACGCCATGGCAACCAGTGACACCTGTTGGTGCTCCGCCCTTTGATTACAAATCCTTAAAGGGACAGCATTATGTAAAATTGACTCTTTTGATCTTTTCATCATGTTATAGGTTTTACTCCCTCTTCAAAGACGTACCTGGAATTTTGTTTTGATTATTTCATTCATGTTTGACAAAATCTTTAATCTCCCGTGGCAACCATTTGGGGGAGTGCATAAACGCTTGCTCTCGCCAAGCGCCATCTTCTCCATGTAGCTCCTCCTCTATTTCCAAGTCAAGTTTCCACCTCACAGAGCACCAACCCTTGACTCCTTCAGACTAGCCAGCAGCAATTAGAAAACACCTGTAGAACTGCTCATTTCATGAGCTCATTACAGGAGCTACTTCTCAGTGAAATGTTGGTGAAAACGTTGGTAAAGGGTTAACAGAGGAGCCATGTTGTGATGACTTCCTGAGGGCAGAGTTTAAGAAAGAGCAGGAGCTTCTTAAAGAGACAGAGGCCCAAGTTCAAGGCATTAAATTATGAAGTCAAAACTATTATAAGCCTTATTTATGTTTTAGAACAACTGATGGCAACATAGTTACTTGAGTGTGGTATAAAATGAAACAATGTGTCTGGAAAATACACAACACTGCCCCTTTTAAAGATATCTCAAACTTTAGGAGGTTGAAATATTTTCTCAATTTAGTTGAAACAATTTTTTTAAAAAGCTGCTTCTGATGAACATTATGAATCTGTGTAACAATATATGAAGCAGGTTTCACCCAGTAAGTCCTACATTATTGGAAATCTTCATTTAGTGCACATACATACCCTTCTATGTCCTCCGCTCGCCGACTGCCAGCAACAACTATTAGACGAATTTGTCTTCAGTGGGAGTTAAAGGCAGGAACGCTCTCCCTAACCAGACGAAACGGCTGGTAAAGTGAGCACCAATCCTAGACGCTCTCGGTTTTCAGCAGTTTAATTGCAGAAAAAGGAGAAAAAGAAGAAAAAAAAAAAGGTGTGTTGCCATGGAAACTAAGACCTAGCACTCGTCCAGAGAGCAGAGCGAGGAAAAAATAAAAATAAATAAATAAAATAAAGATGCAGATAAAGTCAGAGGAAACAAGAGATAGGCGAGAAAAACAGTAAGGAGAACGGAGCAAAACAAATGACAGAGCGACGCGTTTAATCAGGTCAAACTGGAAATTTAAAGTCTAGATGGAGGCGTGAGACCTTCCTTCTACAAAAAAAAAAAATGCCTTTTTTTTGTTATCATTCCTTGCTTCATCAAAATTCCTTTTTTCTCCCCTTCCTCTCCGTCTCAGACGAGGTTCTTTCAACGTGCAAAACAAAATTCACAGCAGCCGCAGCCTCAGCCTGTTCCCGGAGCACGTGGAGGACTTAGCAGGATACTTGTGATTCTTTAATGAACCATCTGTCTCATCAGCTCAACATCACATTTTTATTTATTTATTTTGCTGAAGAGGTTTGACACTGACAGAGCTGGATATCTCCATATGTTAACACACGGGCTGTTTTCTCTCATTCTCTCTTTTTTTTAGTTTCGTAAGTGACAGAAAGTAGTGAGCGTCTGTGTGACTTAGAAGTTTCTTTCACGGGGAACAAGTGAGATATTAAGGAAGGGAAATAACAGGATGCAGAATTATGGAATCATACCTGGAACATGAAAAAGAGAAATTTGTTTCTATACGGAGGGAAGAAAAATACAGTCTGCAGTGTAATCCTATATGACTGCTGGATACAGAGGAGCACGTTGACTTCTTTGACCCTTTGGAAAAACGGAAAACTTTACCTCTAGTTCCTGTTTTTCTCTTGGTGCGGCTGACAAACAGCAGAGCGTCCCACAGAGGAACTTCCAACCTGGCGTCTCTTGACACTGTTGCCTCTTTTGACGTTGGATAAGTTTCCATTTACCATAAAATTTTTTAAATTGGAATTACAGAAATAAAATTGCTTAGCTGAAACGCGACAATTTTGAAAAGCCTCCTGTTTTTCGGTAAAATGTTTTAACGCTAGAATGAGGTGGTTTTTCGACCGTAACAAAATTACTGAATTATGCAAAACACTTTCTTTCGCATCACACAAATCATACGATCGACAATCGGATGATTCTACTGGGGGAAGTGACAAAGAGTACGACAGGAAGTGGATGGAGGATAATGGCGCGACATGTTGCTTAGTGACTTATAACTGAACAACGTGATTTTAATTGCATTTCCTATTTAATAGAAAGGTGGTAATTGCGAATTTTTAAAAAATTTTTTACACTGGCGGAAAATCAACAACGTTTTGAGTTTATTTGTAACAGAAACACAGCTAGTGTTTGCCCAATTGTTGTTTCGAAAATTGGGCAAATGGTTCTGTTTGTACAGTTATAGTCAAACACCGATAAACATGTAACGGAATTCCTGTTTTGTTGCTTGTCACACTTAAACGATCCAGATTATAAAACCAATTTTAATATCAAAGGAAACCTGAGTAAATAAAAAATGGAGAATAATTGTTTTAACTCAAACTGGAGGCTATAAGAGCATGGATAGCTGTGTTACCATCAGAAACATAGAGTTGCGCAAATTGGAATTACGGAAATATATTTGTTTAATGAAAACACAGATTTCAAAATGACTCAAGTTTTTCAATAAAAAGTTTTTTGTTTTAGTGACTTATCACATGAACAAACTTATTCCCACGTGATTTTAATCGAGTTTCTTATTTAATGAAGTAGAAATTCTTTTTGTATTTTCTGGGATTACATTTGAATGAAAAAAAGGAAAATTTAGCAACGTTGCTCAAGGAAAACACAGTCAATGTTTTAAAATGGTCAACACAAAGCCCTGGTCTCAGCCACGCAGTGTGACAGAGCTGAACAGGGGTGTGGATGCAAGATGGACAACAAATCAGCCTCAGTTCTGTCTGGAGGAACGGGCCAAAATTTCAACCAGCTCTTGAGAAATGTTTGTGGAAGGACATTACAAACGTTTAACCAAAGTCACAGTTTAAAAAGCAGCTCTACACAATTTGAAGAAATTTCTGTCAAATTTTCTTTTTATTTTGACCCGACGGAAATCATTTTGGCAATCTCAACTGACCTAAAATAGAGACAAAAATAGTTAAATTTAATTTTATACCATGAGGGGGGAAAAAGCTTAATAATAATAATAATAATAATAATAATAATAATAATAATAATAATAATAATAATAATAACACATTTTATGTATTTTTCTAAAACCTTAAAGATGCTTTACAGGAATCAAGCAAAAATAACAAATAGTTACACTTAAGCACATCAAACAAAATCATAAAAGGAAAAATAAAGTTTTCCAAGCTTCCATCTCATAGAGCACCCCCGGCCCCCTGCGATTCCTCCACTCAGCTCCTTCAGACTAGCCAGCAGCAACTAGCAAACACCTGGTGGAACTACACATCATCTGAGCTCATTATAGGCGCTACTTCTCAATGAAACACTGGGAAAAACGTTGTTAAAGGGTTAATAGAGGAGCGATGTCATGGTGACTTCCTGAAGGCGGAGTTTCAGAAAGAACAAGAGTTTCTTAAAGAGACGGAGGCCTAAATTCAAGGTATTAAATTTAGTTTAAGTCATATTATATATATACTATTTTAATAAAAACTGAAAGTAACAGGTACATGATTGTGCCATAAAATGGGACTTTGTGCATTTAAAATAAATAATACTGCCCCGTTAATCGAAGCATCTTTACGTTTTCTCCAGAGATGGAAGAAAGAGGAACAAGAGTTTACTTTGGACAGCAAACTCCAGAAGCAATGCTTAATTTTTGCCAGCTGTTCCAAGACGAGATCAAGGACAGACTCTGCATCCAGAGGTTGTGGTTCGAGGAAAAACAGCCTCACTCATGTCCCCGTCACCGATCACCTGCCCTTGACCTCTCCGCGCAGACAAGACCAAATAGCTGGGTCTGCGCGACCCCGATGACCCCGACAGACAGCTCCTCGCCACCAAACATGCAAATAAGCCCGCTGGCGCTGCCGGCACGTGTTAAGGTGGAAAATTCCAGTGACACCTCCATCTGTTTAGAACGGAGCGGCGGGAGAGCAAAGGGAGGTGTAAGAATTAAGACCAAGACTGGGGGCTGGAGGGGAGGCAGGTGAACGTCAACCAGTGATGGGCATCAGATCAGCTGTCGTACAAGGAAAGAAAGAAAATGGCTACGGATGGTAAGTAAAAGAATCGTCTTTTTGCCCTCAAACGTCGAGAGCATATGCAAACTTTCTGGATGTAAACAATAACATGCTACGAGTGTTAGAGGTTCGCTGCAGGAGAGAAAAGTTCCTTCTGTGTCACTGGAAACGCTTTGATCCCATCGAATCAAACGTCTCTGCTGATCAGACAATCAGCCTCTGAGTTTCTCTTGGAAAGTTTCGGAGAGGAATCAGAGCACTTCTTGCTCCTGTGTCATTAATGATTGAAATCCAGAAATGGCTTTTTTCCAGGCCCCCCCACCCCGACTCTCATGAGTAACGATGAAAAACTTATCTCTGTGGCTTCAGTCTGAATATTCAGCCTAACAAGGCTTCCCCTTTTTGGGTCTTATCTCAATGTGCAGATCTGCAGCTCAAACATGGCTACTCTCTCCCTCTGTGATTTTTTTTCTTCTTTTTTTTTGGCCAATGTTCGCCTCCATCTAGGTCAGCAGCACCCCACTCTGTACAATCTGACAACCTGATAACGCGATCAGACCATTAGCGCTGCGGGCTCGCGGCCCGGGGCGCAGCCAGCTCAGGCGTACCTGCGCCAGCCGCGGGGCCCCGAGTGCTCGTCTCTGGGAGATTAATGATCCCCGCAGCCGCACGGAGCGGGCCACTCCTTGAGTGTGAAATACACCTCATGTGCCTGGCTGGAGCTCTGATTTATTCCCGCCTGCGTGCTTGTCCTCGATGTCTGCGGGGGGTGTGTGGAGTGTGTGTGAGGAGTGGAGGGGAGAGTGGGGAGGTTTGTCTTTGTTTTACCGGCGGTGTGTAAATGAGCTCTCATTGTGCTCCGCTTGATTTTTTTTTATTTGTCCTGTTAATCGGAACAAAATCAAACCGATGTCGTGGTAAATTATGGAAATGTTTTGCCGGTTTAATCAGGCGAGAGAGAGCGCATGCAGAATTATTTGCATCTGACGGGAAATATGAATAAACGAGCGGCAACGTCCCGTTGATGCGACTTTACAGATCTGTGTTAATTTCCTTGTCGTCGTAGCGATGTGTGAGAGTTGACCATTAGAATCTATTTATTTAATTTCTTTTAACTATAGGCAATCACAGTTCAGCTTCGCAGGGGTTTATTATGTGAAATACACTTTTGCGAGCTTCACATCATATTATGATATTCTGTTATCCAAAACGAACACGGAGTGTTGCATGCATGTTAGAGAAATCCTTTAATCTCCATGGCAACCATTTGAGGGTGCCCAAACATTTATTCTCACCAAGTGCCGCCTTTTCCACACACCTCAGAGCTTCACTCTTCATGTCGAGCTTCTACCTAACAGCAGCTCTGCCCCGCGACTCTCCGACTTCTCCAGACTAGCCAACAGCAATTAGCAAACACCTGGTGGAACTGCGAGTCTGCTGACCTCATTATAGGAGCTACTTCTCAGTGAAACGCTGGTAAAAACATTGTTAAGGGGTTAGCAGAGGAGCCATGTTGTGATGACTTCCTGAAAGCGGAGTCTCAGAAAGAGCAGGAGTTTCTTAAAGAGACAGAGGCCCAATTTCAAGGTGCTAAATTACAACATATATTGCTATAAACAGCATTTCTATAAAAACTGCCTGGAAAATACAAATTCCTGCCCCAAGTAAGTGTTGTAACAATTGTGAGTATTGCTTCCTGGTTTATATTCTGTATTTGAAGAATAGTTTTGTTCAATTGGAGCCGGTGATGGCGTTTTGGTTCAGTCGGCGTTGGATGTGTGTGTGGTGTTTTGTGGAGTGGGGGTGTGTGGCCATGCTTGGGCACCTCCTGGTTTGCAGTATGGGGTTGGTGGGGTTCCCAGTCATTGGGACTCTCTATTCTGACCTTTCCTGCTTTTTTCCTGAGGCTCCAGCCTCCGTCCTGCAGGGCAGTGGAGCGTTAGCTGAACATGACTGCATCGCTTTATACACAGGATTGTGAATGTCTGGAAAGCTGATTGTGCTTCTGTATATAAATGTGATCTGTTTGTATCGAGAAGTACATTAAGATGAGTTTTTTTGAGAATCATAGAAAAATAAATCCGACTAAAATGAAAGGAAAGGGGAAAAATATACCAGTTAGTGGGATTAAAGGGAACAGGAGAGAAAATAAAGAAATGCAAATAAACTGGTACAATACAGTTGCATGCTAACATACTATGCTAACTAGTGAATCATAAACTATATTATTTTAAATTTTATGACATAAATAAATCCAAACTTATTAATGTTCTAAGTGTGAATTCAGGTAAAATGTCTACTAGTTGATGAACTATGAATATCACTTTCATCCTGAGGGAAGTGACCTCAGTGCTACTTCCTGTTAAGAATAAAACGCCACAAGACAGATTTAAGTCTGACTGAAATCCTCCAGCTCCCTTTTGGAAGTGGTGACATGGTCTTTTAAGATTTCTCTATTCATATTTTACTGGTGGGGGAAATTCTAACGAGAGAAAAAACAAACAAACGAAACAAAAACACAGCATTCCTAAAAATGGAAGCCCAGGAGGGGTGATTAGACAACAAAGCGGGCCTCATTAACAAATTACTAGAGGCTGTTCTACATATTCACAAAATGTGCAGCATTCTTCAGGAACATTGTTTGAATTAAACATTACATCACCTTAAAAAGAATCATCGCTGGAACACAAATGGCTGAGGTGTCAGTTGACAAACCCCTAATGTGCATATCGACACATTTCAGCCTTCAACTTCATTCTGTTTGATTTGAATGGTGTGTGTCAGACCAACAGTGTAAAGTAAAAGTGAAAATCTGTGTTGCTTGCATTTGAATTCAAGTCTTTATTGAGATGCCCCTAAAAAGAAATCCTGTGTGACCAAAGAAAGTCACCAGTATGAAACCAGCTGTTTTGTGAAGGCCCTCTATGTATGTCTCAGAATATTATTGAGCAATCACCATCAAGAAGATTAAGACATCCCGTCATTGCAAGGTTAGGACATCGAAAAATGTCAACGTGTGCAAAGCTGGTAGTTTGATTGACAACCGGTTCAAACTCGTTTGTAACCGCAGTTTTGCAGAACTAGAGGGAGGGTACTTCTCTTTAATAAAACCTTGAGTCTGTTTAAGAACATCAGCCAGCCAAATCTTGAATTATGTAAAATTGAAGAAAACATTTGTGTTATGTTGGCAACTTCTTAAGAAAAGTTCTCAAAAAGTGAGTTCCACTACTGAATGCCTTCATACGCAACAACGGCTGTAACACAAATGGATCAAAAGTTCTGGAGATTTCTAAATGCTAATGTTAGCAAATGTTCAACTCAAGAACTTCCTTCTTAGCTATATTTGTTAGGTTAATTGTGTTTTTACACCTGATGGTCCGATAGACTGGGTTGAGCTGGGAACCAAAACATTTGTTCCAGTTTCAGCTGGTGAGGTTTACTTTCATGCTGCACTGAGTCACATAATCCTATTGGAAATCATGTTCTCCTCCTCGCCTGTAGGGGCGCTGCACCAAGAACCACAGAAGGAAACTACTCAAAAACCTCAGAAAAAGATATTGAGCGTAACTTCCTTCTTCACAAAATGTAAACAAAAATAGAGAAGCGTGAGATTTTAGTGATTGTAGAATTTCTCTTCAGTCTTTGGCGAAAGTCCACCACCCATTTCTCCCTCTTTGTTTTGGTTGTGATTACCTAGATTGCTTTTGAAGCGGTCTCCTATTCGCTTCCCATTCACATATGCATTCGAAGTGTGCTGGAGTTCACTTCAACTAATCCCAGGCCCTGGTTGTAGGCGGACCAAAGTTCGCACTTCCCCAGACGAACTAGAGTTCAATTAAAGCCAACTGCACAGGGCATGTGTACAACACAGCATAAAGACCTCACCTTCATACATTCATAATGACAACTTGGAGGAATTTCAACAAACAAAGTCACATGACATCAACTCAATGCTACACCGAATTCACTTGGACCAGAAACATCTTACCGTTTCAACATTGCACAGTTTCTCGTACCACCTTCCTCCGCACCACATCTTTCCATCTTAACTGTTACGCTTTTAATACAGCTGACCTCTTCTAAAATGCAATGCAACAATCTTTACGGTTGCACTCTACAGCCATCACCCCCAGAGTGTCCTCTGCAACTGCTTAGCACCCGTTTAAATCAACGGGCAGCAGCAAACGCCCAGAAAGATGGATAGCGTTGCTCACCGAGGCTCTGTTGGCAGCTTGTCTGGGTTACAGGAAAGCAAAAAGGATAGCTGCTGCTAATGACCTTGGATGTACAAAAAAACCCCAAAAAAACAACCAGTGTGTGCTTGTACATCATTAGTTAGGGAGACATGCTTAACCGCACACGACTCCACCTGTGGTGGTGTGTGATGGCCGTACAGGAAGGCGGAGTGTGTAGTTCTCTGGACCCGTCTGCATGCAGGATGTAGCCGACCTCATCTTACCGTTGCTCTCTCTCCCGCCGCGGATAAATGATGGGGAATCTGCAGGCAGGCCAGCCTCACTGAGGTGATGCATGGAGCTGCCTTCGCGACCTTTCGTTCAGGTACACAGCTGGACCCAATTAGGGGACAGGTCCATTCGTTCCGTGACTTAAAGCTGGATCGTTACTGTGTGTTTCTATCGGTGTAAGGCTACAATAAATGTACAGATTCTTTAAAGACGCCCATGACACAATCTCTTTCTAGAAGACATGCTCTGTTTTTAACAGTTAAAAGTAGATTTCATAGTGTGGAGCAAATACATACTTAAACCAATTTTCCACATGGTGACCACCTCACACACAGTTCAGATTTTTCTTTTTTTTTGCGTGGTCGTCCATGCTAGTAATTAAATGTGACCACAGTCAGACATCTATCAACGGTTTACGACCCCAAAGCATCCCGCATGCGCAGAAGAAGAACTTTGACGTCACACAGCAACTCTGTTTACGGTAATAATGGATAACACGCCATGGATGGATGAATTTTAACATTTATTCAGCGATGGGAGCCGACAGTATCGTCACATAATCGTGTGAAGATGTTCCTTCATCTTCAACAAGATGAAGGAAGTTAAAAGAAAGAAAGCACAATGACTTTTTGTATTGAATGCAACTTTTGTGGAGAAGTGTGTTTGGACTTGTAGTCAGAGGTAGGAGTGGTGGGATAGTGATGTGATGCGCTTCAGTTGATTTCTTTCATAAGCGCATAATTCTAATTTCCAGACATGTTTTACATTAAAGTTTACAGCGTCTGGCTTCTGCTGGTGCAGGATTATGACGCAGGTGTCACGTCAATGACATAAAAGTCGGATAAAACGAGATGTGACCGTTCAGACTGCAGCCGCTTTGATAACATTCAAAGCAAATACGGAAGTGGCAAAAATTATAATTGGTTGAAAGGGCCGAAAAATATCCGAAAAATGTCACCTCAGTCAGACTGAGGTGACATAGGTCACGTCCTGGGACAAAAAAGTGGATTTGGGCCATATTTTACGTAGCTGTGTTGCTAGTGCAAAAATTTTTCACATTTAGCTGGGGGTGGGCATTTATTGTATTGTATATCATTTGTTATAAGAGTTTTTATTTATTGTTATTTTGATACATTTTAATTGATGTTAAAAAAACGGAAATGTTATTCTTACTGTTTTATTTCACACGAGCATCAATTCATATCAGTATATTTGAATGATTGATTACTGATTAAATACAGTTACTGTGCAGAGTTTAGTAAATCACACTACTTTAAGTGAGTGTCCTCCTTAAGAAGCCAATTTCAAATGGGAATGTTTTTCAAGAGCAGAATTTGTGTCCATACAGTCACATTTACCTACAATCGTAATAGTTTTCCATCATCATTTTTATCGTTATCACAATAGTATCTTATCGCCCACCGCTACCTTTAGCTCAAAGCTTCATTGTGGCTCACTCATTGTAACTGACTGAGCAACACACCATTGCTGTGTTTTTTTCTGTAAATGCTTTACAAAATACACAGTTTCTGGTAGCAACAATCCAAAAATGTGAAAAGGTTTGATAAGTTTGAAAGGTCTTTGTTTTTTTCCCAAGGCAACGTAAAGGTCAAACAGAACCCAAAAGTGAGTAAAGGGATCAGCGTCTGAAATCACGCTGGGATCCCTGATGTGTGACGAGACCCCCCTGCCTGGGAAGCCAGCTGTTTTCTCACCGCAGGCCTGCTGGTCTTCTCCGCTTCCTGATTTATCCGTTAGGTGCTGAAGCAGAAAATATATTTAAATGTTAACTTCACGCAAGTGTGAGGGGAAGAAGCTCCAAAAACGGTGTTGGTTTCATAAACGGCAGCAATTAAAGACTAAAAGGCAGGTGGCGTTTCAGAGAACAGGACCTACGGTGTGCGGGGAGCAGCAAGTGAGACCGACTGGGAAAATTAGGCATCGGGACTCCAGGTTAAAAAAGTAAAAACAAAACTAAACGTAGAAATGCGATCAACAAAGAAACAGAAAAATAAGTACACTCACGAAGGTGAGACGGTTTTGCCGCACAAACTCTCTCTGGCCCTAATTACAACACCGGGACATTTTCAGCATTCCTCTCTGTGACGTTAATGTTTTCCTTCTGTCTTTCCAGCTTTTAGAAAATGGTGTCACTTTACTTCAAACGGCTGCACGGGTTTCTGGGATGAGCTTCAAAACTCATTAAGCAACTCAACAGCAGAATCAGTGGTGCAACCTGGGCAATGTTACTGAAGGTGAAGATGCTTTCCCACTTTTTAATATAAAGTTCTTTAAAAAAACAACAACACTGGAAATCACACATTTATCCTCCTTGCTGGTTTCTTTTTTAAGTAGCAGACGGATATTTAATATTAGGAACAATCACTGAATTCCAAACCTGTCTTCCCTTTACTGGAATGGGAAAACGTAAATGTGTAAGCATCCTGAAATGACGGGGCCATATTCAGGACTGTCATGGTAACAAATTTTGCTGGATGATAAATTGTCACAGAAGTTATCGCGATAAACGATAATATTGTTGTTTGGAGATCATTTTCAAGTACTTTATTTGTACACAATAATCCAAAAACATTTTCTTAAATATCAATAAACTTTAAATGCTACTGAACATTTAACACTGGAAATGGAAGACATTTTAGATATCCAAAAATAAATAAAAAACCCCAGAAAACAACAAACAAAAATGAATTATGAAGTCTGTGTAAACAAAATTAACCAAAGCAACAGACTGAAGACTTCTGTCGTGCAATTTTTTTGAAGAAAAACAGAGAAAAGAGAAAAACAACAAATTATGCAAATGGAAATGATTGAGTTTGTTTCAATTTATCATGTGGTTAATTGATTTATTGCTTATTGTGACAGGAAAAGTGGTATTATGTATTTTCTAGACATATTGTGCTATATAAATGGCGCAATCAAGTAACTGTGTTACCTTCAGTTGTTAAAAAAGTATTATATCTATAAAATACGACTTAAAAGAAAGTCGAATTCATCATTTAGCACCTTGAAATTGGGCCCTGTCTCTTTAAGAAGCTCCTACTCTTTCTTAAACTCCGCCTTCAGGAAGTCATCACAACATGGCTCCTCTATTAACCCTTTAACAACGTTTTTACCAGCATTTTCACTGAGAAGTAGCTTTGCTAACTGGATTGAAGGAGTCATGTTGTGATGACTTTCTGAAGGCGGGGTTTCAGAAAGAGCAGAAGCTTTTTAAAGAGACAGAGTCCCAATGTCAAGGCGTTAAATTACGACATCAAATTTCTTTTTAAGTCATATTTGATATATAAAGCATTTTTATGACAACTGAAGTTAACAATGACCGTGCTATAAAATAAATATAAAATGTGGCTGTAAAACGTATAATATTGCCCCTTTAAAAACCTGACAGATAAAAAAAAAAGCAAAAAATAAATCTGTGATGGGGGCAAGTGTTTTTACATTGCACTGTAACAGATGACTAATCCTCCTCGGTTTTTATGCTGGTTTGATATTCCAGCCATTAGCAGCTTTCTCATTTCTGACCGCCCTGCCAGCTCAGTGTAACCTCTGCAGACCCCCCGCCTCTCCTTGCTCTCTTTATCCTCCTCCGCCCCCCGCGTGGAGCACAGCTGCCCTCCATCGCCTTTCCAGGCCAAGTCCACTCAGCGTCTCGTTCTCTCCATTATTCACTAATCCTGACCACGCTGTGCAGAGGCCACTGTACATTCTGATAAAAGCTCCCGCTGCCTGGAAACGGCTAATCAATGGAAATATTCTGTCAAAAGAAAGGGCCCTCCGCGGTGTGAGCAAACACTCTGAACGGCCGTGTAAAGCAAACACACAAACACCGCCTTCAATAAACACGTCTAAAGTCTTGATCGCAATCGATATAATTATGCCTTGATTTGTTGTTGTCACGTTTTTCTCTCTCTCTCTCTCTCTCTCAGGCGTACAAATCTGAATGCTTTGAGCTGATGCTACCCTGGTTCCATAGGAAAACTTGGAAAGAGCAGAAATAAAATAAATAAATAAATAAAAAAGAGGTAAATTCACTGTGACATAATGGCAAGAATCAATATGACTTTTCCCTGCTAAATGGAAGATAATTGTATCACAATGGAGGCGTGTGGAGCTCGTCTGCTCGACCGGCCCTGATTGATCTGTTACTGCAAGAGTCACTTTGGGACCCCGATGGTGTCTGGACACATTAGCTTCACACCATGTGTTAGCTGGCGCGTACACACACACCAAGCACACACTTTGGGTTTATTGTCTGTCTTCAAAAAATAAAGAAAAAAAAAAGGATGTCATTCCGTAATACAGGTATAAACACCTACATACCTGGATATTCAGGTCTGTGAAAACCAGCACTTAAAGGGGCAGCATTATGGGAAATTAACTTTTTTGAGTTTTATATCATGTTGTAATTATATTCCCTCATCCAAAGCATACGTGGAGTGGTTCTTTGATTCTTCCTTCCTTTCCTTGAATCTCCCATGGCAACCATTCAGCTGTACAAAATGACAAAATGCCTGGGTGGACCTAGCTCCACCTTCAATGACAAAGCTCCTCCTAAGACTTGCAGTTTCAAAGCCTAGCTTCCGCATTACAGTTAGCTAAATGTTGTGTCTCCCCCACTTCTTGTTAATAAACACGAGGAAAATGGATTTTGTGGAACATCAACTCTCCTTATATCTTTAAAGTGTGGATTACTTTTGGTGGACTCTAGCTCTGAATAGTGAACGTACACAGAGACCAGTAGTGTTGCGTTCACAGTGTCCTGCATGCATCGTGTCCAGGCTTGGAACAGTTTGGTTTCATTTTTCTGGAAACGAAACGAAGACTCAGTGCAGTGGGATGGCGGTCCTAGAAAGCATTGCAGCCTTCTATTAAACATACAGAGCTAAGCTAAGGGTCAGAAGCTCATGTGAATTCGACGTCGTGCTAACATCACACCGCCATCCAGTGGCCTGGCGTGACTGTTACATTTGAAGTATGTTGGCGGTGCAGTCTAAACGTGGAACTTTTTCCCATCCAACGTCTGAAAGAAACATCAGTTTCCAGGCAGCGGTCACATGTAAATGTAGCCACGTTTTCGGATTCTACATTATAGCCATTCCACTTTCTGTGCCACTTATCAATCTGTTGATTCTGCCAAGGTTGGCTGATGGAGAGCTCCGGAGAAAAAGCTGCAAGTAGGGAAAACAGAAGGGATGGACTGGGACCAAAAACATGGCCTTTTCCTCATGGCCACCATGATTTTGTATATACAGTATATATACATATGTGTGTGTGTACATGATATCCAAAAGGAACATGACGCACCAGAGAATATATGTGCACCAGATGGTGAATGTAATTGCTAAAATGGTCAAAGAAAAAAGGAAACTCATCACTGCAGTAAAAACGAGCCCTTGACATTTTTTTCTCCGTTTATGGCCACATGCCGTCAGCTGATTGCTTATAGAAGATTTGTTATTATTATCACTAGGTAAGGTGCCCAAGTACCTCGTCACGACTCCGTGCTGAAAAGTGAGTCGGCTTCAGGCGGTCTCTGCGTTTCCCTCTACGTGTCACCGAACTACCGAGGCCCCCCGAGTTCATCGCAGTTGTCGCCCGCCCACGTTGTTTCTGGGAGCTTACAGGGATTCTTGCTTTGCACGCGCTGACAAGTTGCTCTCATTAGAGGCAGAAATCCAATCAAGTGCGCATTCAGAGGCGCGCTCAGTCGCAGCGGCGTGTTCTCAGCGGTAAATTGTGCTTTATGACAAAAAAAAAAAAAAAAAAAGGTCTGCACTGTGCTTTTCTGCCTCAATGAAGTTACCATTAATAAAAGGCCATTTTCCCCCGTTCTGTTCATTCGTCAGCTTGATTGACACTTTTATTCTCTTTGCGGCTCGCCTTCGTAACAAATTGGGGGGACGTATTTATAGCTTCACACAGGAGCTTGAATTTCTAGGTGGATTTTGATGTGAGGAGCCCGCTTGATATCACGCTGCGTTGAGGCAGAAACCTAATTAAAAAGTCGGGGGGGCGGGGGGGGGGGGAGGGGTGGGGGCGGGGGGGGGGGGGGGGGGGGGGGGGGGGGGGGGGGGGGGGGGGGGGGGGGGTGGTACATGAATCCCACTTCAGACAGTCGGGGATATTAAGCGCCGGAGTGGAAGCGCGGCGAGTTTTCCAAAAACCGGTTTTCCATCAACGAGACGCCGGTACTGTAGAGCCTGGATCACACGTCGACTTCTGCTACCTAACCAGAACGTTGTGTAAGCAAGATTCAGAGTCCCCACAAACTCCTGTTGGTTTTAATTGGATTATGTGTGACAAACCAGCACAAAATGGTGCACAAATGTGAATTCAACAGGAAAATGATTCTAGGTTTTAATTTTATTTTTTTTACATACAAAATCTGAAGTGTCATGTGGATTTGTATTTACCCACCCATGGTTTTCTAAAAAAAAAGTAGAAAATGATTTTTCTTACAGCTTAAAGAGATGATTGACGCTCCATTCTTTCATATTCTCTCCTATCTGATTCATACTTTAGAGTTTTCCTCCTTAGAACATGTGATAACGCCCATATATTGCTGGGTTTCAGCAATATATGGGCTGAAACCCATTTTGCATTGGGCACCGATGTCACCCTATGCAGATGGAAGGCCGGAAGTAAATGCAGCCCATTTATTTCTGTTGATCCAGCATCAAAATGTCTAAAGTCTGTCCTGTATGGTTGTTCCAACCGTTCTAATAGAGAGAAAGATAAATGTTATTTTCGTGTTTCGAAGTGGTCACAAAGGAGTTCTATAGCAGTTCATAAATTTTGTATTATTTATAAAATTATTTGAGAACCATGTATGCTTAGAGTTTGTGGTCTTAACTTGACAAAGTATGAAAACTTTTACAAGACACTGTAAAAAACAAACAAAGGAATCTCTAAAGTTCGGTATCAAAATGTATATTTTCATTGAAAAGATTTTTAGAGCTTTCAGGACAACATGTTTTTTTGTTTTGTTTTTGGAAACGTCCTTGTCTCCTGCGTGATAAACACACCCCGGGATAGTAAAGTCCTTTGTTTTTTATTCATGCATTTGTCTCACTTCAAACGTGACCTGGACAGCGCTTCTGAGATCCAGAGGCAAAAAAAGGTGGAGGACGACGTAAAGACGGGAACAAAAAGATGCGGCCTCGTCTCGGGTTACGGGGACGGGCTTTAAAAAAGTCCCTCTCTTTTTCTTCACCTTCATTAATTCACCAGCGCTGATAAGTGAAGGAAGGAGCCAAAGCGAGAGAGGAAGGACATTGCTCAGAGAGAACAAAGGGGAAAAGCCCGTCGTCCGTCGCAAGAATAGGAGGTAAACAACTTTTCAACGCATAAATATTTAAATGTTTCATTAGCGGCTGCCTCATGAGGAGGCTAAGGCGAGCTCGGGGATTTAGCTTCGGCAGCCGGCACAAAGTCAAACCCAGTCAAAGACAAATCCATTCTGTCAATAAGAACAAGCAGTCTGCGGAGCTGGTGAATAATAGATACGGATGTGTGAATAAATGATTCATGTTGAACTTCGAATAAAGGCGTCACGTCTTTTAGAATATGCTTGATTAACCCATTGAGGTCTGGAATTCTGGGAAATTCTACCGGAGTCAATTGAAGGAACGTTTTGAATCATTTACCGTTTTAGACATATGGGGAAGTCTTGCGTCTTTTAAACAGCAGAGTTGAACATGCATCAAATCATGTTCAACGAGAGTGTTATTCTAATATTTCTATTCGTATCGCGGCTTCTGATGAACGGATTAAAACCTCGACTTTTATCCTGATGGCTACATGAGTGAGCAAGATCGTGAATTTTACAACTGAAATATGTGAAGCATACATAAAATGCCATGAAAAAGTATCCAAACTAAACTGAATGTAAACACATAATCATGACTCTGAGAGAATAACTGCTCTCCAAGGACCCGACTGCTGCAAGACTTGAAGAATTAAAAAAAATTCTGTAAATTTGATCGTCTCTGACAACAGGAAGTCGGCTAAAGTATCCACCAGTCTGGAAAGAGGTCAACCAAAGGTTTGTGGAATCCAGTGAGAGCCGTAAAACGTGGCGCAGTGACAGCCCTGACCAGTAGAGGTAGGGCAACAAATAAGAGAGCATAAACGATTCATCAAGAGGTTTAGAAAAAAGCAGTTCAATTTGCTTCATAGTAATGTTATCATGAAGTGTTGCTGCTCTTACTTGAGTAAAGCTTCTGCATTCTCTCCCCACTGAATGACCAACAAACATGTTTTTTTTTTGTTTCCCCACCAGGGGGCTTTAGTATCCCTTATTAGACAGTAGGCTGACAGGAAGGGGGTCAGGAGAGGGGGGAAGACATGCGGCAAATATTGTTGGGTCCGGGAGTCGAACCTGCGATGGCCGTGACGAGGACTGAAGGCCTCCAAATGTGGGTCGCGCTAATAACTCCTACGCCACCACAGCACGCCCAACAAACATGTTTTAACCAAACAGTCACCAAAGACACACACCTGCAGTTTCTGTTAAAGTTTCATAAGTTTTATATATA